>CABFOW010005735.1:0-39201 GCA_902141385.1 Timema californicum
AGGGCGGCATTAACAAAGACCCACTACCTAAAAATGTCCTAGTCTTAAGATTTCCTAAAAACTTCAGAGCGGCGTTGACAAAGTAATTAAGAAAGCGACGTTGAAAAAAATATTTAAAAAATGAGCGGCATTGACAAAGAACCAATACCTAAAAATTTTCTGCCACACTGGCTCTGGCGTGATGGTGGAAGGAAGTTTTTCTTACTCAGCGTGGGTTGTACTTAAAAACCATGTACCATATTCTTGAATGTGATAAAGTGTAGAAAAGTGTAGAGTTAGATTATTATTCTGCTTTCAGCTATTCTATTTGATTCATTTTTTTTCGGTTCTTTTATTTAACAAAAAGAATAAATGCGCTTGCAGTACTTTCAATGGTGAAAAATTTCCTTAATTGTCATCCAGAGATCAAGGAGAAAATTATTGAACTTTTTGCGTAAATTTAAACAAGAAGAATAGATTTCATTTTTAAACGAATAGATCAAGCTTGAACTGTAACAATTTAAGTTAAAGTAAGTAAAAAAGTTTGGTATTTTTTTTAGTTAAGATTTTATCAAGTTCCTGACTTTTAGTATCATTTCACACGGAGACAGTAGTTAGGTCAGTATTTGAAACCACTTTCCAAGGAACCCATTAGTCAGTCATTTGCAAATGGGGAATATGAAGATATGTCATGCGGAAGTGAAAATAATAGTGCAAGCATTAAGTTCCAAATTAAGTGATGATTTAATAAAAGCAGTCTCTCTTAACAGTTTATTAGAACACTCGATGATATTGATGTAAAAGACCATGTGAGAAAGTATTAAAATAATTGTGTTGTACCAGTTAGTTAATGTTGGCACAATAGATCACTGCCAATGACAGGGAGGTCAGGGTTCAGATTTCGGTTGTGTGTATTGTGGGTGGTTTTTCCTTAATGGTTTCCCACTCTCCCTCCACGCAAATGTTGTAGCTAGGGTGACCATACGTCCCTATTAATTGGGATAGTCCTGTTTTGGAAACACATAAATTCGTCCAATTTTTTTTTTTTTAGAAAATTGTCGTTTGTTCCGATTTTTAATAGTAAATTGTAAAAACCCATTATTTTTTCTTAAAATCCAACTATAACACCACGGTGGTGAATGCAGGCCTAAGTTGAACAATGAATAATTTTAAATCACAATTATTCATTTTAAATATATGCCTGTTTATTGTATGATTATAAAAATTAATAATGTTCATTTCAATAATAATATTCACGTGTTCTAAACTAAATTATAGAAAACATTTCTTACCTTTTTTTTGCTGGAAGGAGAAGAGTGTGTGTATGACAGGTGTCTAAAACTTTTGGCTTCAGCAATTTATTATGGTCACCGCCTCACCTCACCCTAATTGTAGCCCTACACTTCCTCTAAATTAAATCTCCCTCTTGCCTGACTCATTAGTGTAACTAGTTCATGCGTATAACCTGAATAGGTAATAAGATGCGGAGTAAAACTAAATAACATTTAAGTATGTTTCTTACATTAAATCCAAGAAACGAGTGTTAGTATCCTGATGGCCAAAATACAATCCAGGTCCGTGTGATATCCTATGGGCTATGAGACAGGAGATTAGAGCGTTGGCAACCCTGCCTGTTTGTTGTCAGCAATTCTAGCGTCAAGTTTTTAGCTCAAAGTTGAGGTTATAAAGAGAGTCGTCTAGTAAAATAAATGTGTTAGCCAGTCACAACTCAACAATAAAAAAGTATTGTAAGAAGATTAATTTATTGAAGATTTCTATAGGATGTAAGTTATTAAATTTGATTTTCCGTGATCTACTCTATGCCCACTTTTAAGTATTTTTATACCAAGTCTTGTAACCTGTCACTTAATACACCCACTGTCTAATATGGGTACTTATGGTAGCATTGCCGCAATCAAAAATTTACCCGGAGGGTGGGGCTTACAATTAAGCCCTGAATGAAATTCCAGGGAGACACCATTCCTTGGTTCATTAATAAAGGCGGTAGGAAATGTAAATATTAAAAAAAATATGTTTATAGTGCCTATTTAAAACTCATGAACTATTTTAATAACATTTGATAACATTACTAAATTACCATTTTCGATGTGTGAAGGACTTTCAGAGACGGGAATCTTCATACTACTGTGAAAAAACATATTTTTCTTTGTCTAATACTTATAAATTATGTTCTTATTTCTAATACACACAACACCAATTCAGTGCAAATAAAATACAGCAGGCCTAATATACATTTTGGGTAAAGAACGTTTATCGGTCCAATTCTTGGACTTTCTTTCTTAAAATATCAAAAATATTGATATCAACCTTACATTCCAAACATTAAAAAACCCACCGAATCAATTTAAACAAAAAAAGAAGAAAAAACTTTTTAAATCAAATAAGAAAAAGTTCCACTCACCTAAGTGATGGGGTATCTTTAAGCAGTTTTATAACTATTTAATAGACACATTTCACTAAATCTCAAACATAGTTTATAGACTACCATCTTTACGAAGGCAGGCGTAAAAATCTTCTAGGCCTATAACAACTAGTGTTAGCTTTACTTTGTAGTAAATGTAACTTCAAGCTATATGACTCGATTAGGTGATCACACCTATTCCTAACAACTTAAATTCTAGATGTAACACATAATATGGATGCTCTCATGGAAATAACACAACTAAACCCATTTTATATTTTAATCATTAGTGACACTTAACCAACCCATCTTAACCTAGAACCTTTTATTATTAATATTATGAAACTTTCCCAACCCAGCTTAACCTAACCTTTCATGTTTTAATAAAAACACTAAATTTATAATTATAGCTAAAATAAACTATCCCTAGCTCTATTCAATGTAATAACTCAACAAAGATGGTCCTACACATCATACAATGATGTCATAGCCATTTTAGTGTGCACTGCGCAAGATCACGCGCTTAACGCAACACATCATGGCATGACATTATTCTTCCAGTACATAGAATCACAGTAAAGTTATAAATTGTCGATATTTAAATTTCGAAAGTGATTTGGGTAATATGTCGTCAAGTTTTATTTAAATAAAGTATTAAATAAATGTGTGAAAATTTATAAATATTGGTGTCATTTGATACCATGTACCATAATGTGCATAATGAAGTGAATAAACTTATCTAAACATTGTACCATTACAATGAAAAAGAGCCTAAAATGGGATGGATAAAACTCACTAAACTCCAAATTTTAATACAGTTTCTAGGATTTTGATATTAGAAGAAAATTTAAGGTGTAACCACGTAAGCCACAGGATACTTCTTGGCCATGTTGCATCAATCTGAAAACTTGCACAGTAATATTAACATATTATTATAAACCATCCCAACATAACTTAACCTAAATTATATAGTAAGACGCGGTGCTAAATATTATTATTATATCTTTTTATTTGTTGATAGATAACCAGTTAGGGAGCAAGCTACAAAATATAAGTATGTATGTAAAGGTTTAAACACCCAATCAAAAATAAAGTTTATAGTATCTACCCGGAAATATGTAATCCTATTCAGGGTATCATAAGTTTCTCATAATACAAGTAAAGAAATCTTCTCTTATACATTTCAACATATTAGGCTTTTATTTAAATTAGGTAAATGAGTATTTTAAATGTAGCAACCAGGCAATTTTTCATTATTTCAATTCTTCAGTAGAACAGGCACCACTAATTTCCTTAATTATTATTTAGGTCATGCCAAAAATTGAACCCAAGACCCTCAATAGGTGATGCACAGCTGACAAAGCTTAGGTGTTGGATTTGGGCTTTTAATGTTTATAATATGGTCTATATGCAGGGCTGTTTTAAGAAAATGTGAGGCCCAGAGCAAAAACAATTTGAGGCCCTTCCCTCCCCCTCCTTGAATGGCAATTTTTTTTGTCCGTTTTACCATTTAGCCGTTATAATATATTGATATGTACTCGGTACATATGTTAATAAATAATATATAATGTTTTATGGAATATTTATCAACCCATTAAATTTCTATACTTTATTAAATGTAAACAATCAATCTGATTAAGTTAACAAAAGTAAATTCCTCTTTGCACCCTTGCACTGTTAGTTGTCTGTGGACCGACATCGTTAGCACAATGGTGGCATATTCTACTGTACTACATTACTTGAATAACGTAAATCTTAAGTTACATTAAGTTAGGGCATTCAGGAACATGGAATGGAATCCTATCACTAAGTGAATACTTATTGCTGTTAATTATCTGTACACTATGTTATGCAAAATTTAGAATAATGACTGCATTTATTTAATGAATTTTGGGGAAAATGTGAGGCCCAGGGCAGTTTGATACTTTGCCCACCCCCAGACACGGCCCTTCCTAAATGATTCAATACTAAAAAAATACTAAGATGATACATTGAGACCAAAAATACTTATTTAAATTCCATTTTCTTGGGCCTACTTCTTCTCTGCATCTGTGCACTTCCACACCCTCATGTACCTATAAAATCTCTAAATCATAAAAATAATCAAAATTATAATGGTTGAAGGAAGTTTTATTTTGTGGTAAACTGTATTAGCCAATACAATTTACATGATCTAAAGCAGTGGTTCTCAAACTATTTTAAGTTAACCTATGAAACCCAGTATAAGCTACGAAACCTACTGCCGAAGCCCTACGAGTTCATGTCTCATCTCCTTTGCCTTTAACCCTGTGCTACAAATTTTTTAGTTTTAAGTTAACTAAAAGGTAGGTTCTATATTTGAGTATTAAGCTTATGTTATAAATTAGGTGTAGGCCTAAAGCTAAATTTATTTATTACATTTATGTTAAATATTTTGCATGGGAAAAATAATATAGTATGACTTCAAAATGTACTGTTACTTATTTACCTGCTTATGGTATACTTTTTTTAAAGATTTTAAATATGTTAAAAAGTTGTTTAATCTTTTTCTAATCATTATTAAACTGATCTGCTGCTAATGAGATGTTTATTTATAAATTTTTAGCATAAAAATGTAAAAGCATTAATAATGAAGAACCCTGTGGCTTCTCAGAAATCATTTGGTCTAAAGCATAATTTTTACAATATGGATTACTGACTACAGGGAGGTCAATGTACAATTATTAAGAATGCTTTTCCCCTAATGGGCTTTCCATTCCCCCTTCACACAAATATGGGTACATTTCCTCTTTCTACTTTCCTCATCCCTAACCTATTAAATTTAGATATACTGGACTACGGTTTATATACAAACTTACAAATAAGTAAGGGCCATATTTAAAATAATTGAACTTTTTCATAATTTGTATGCAATTAGTGTGATAATATTATTAAAAATGATTGTGGTTCAATAAAATATACCTAACTTAAATATTTAAACAACACAGGTAAAATATTTGTGTGTTATCCAAACATAACCTTAGAAATAATCTTCTTTCATTTAAACACTAATTCTAAAATTTAATTTTTTTAAACTAAACCAAAAAGTTATTAATATACACATCAAACTATTTCTGTTTTATATAGGAAACATAGTTAGTATAGTATGATTTTGGTAGGAAGAACAGTAGAAGTTAGTTAATAAAGTTACTAAAACAATTTTAATATATTCATACATCAAGTCATGCTATTTGCAGCTGTCATTTTTGATAGATATTATCAATAACTATAAAATACCACAAATAATATTGTAAAATGTTAACAATGTTGGCTGCAAATAAATGTGTTTGAATTTTCTCTACTGTTCTTCCAACCAAAATCAGGGTGTACTCCTAACTTAGTCTATTGAACAAGCTACCAATCCACCATGTCGGCAATCAAATATTGAAAGTCTTCTATTCTTGTTCTACCACAATGTTTCTATAGGGTTAATAGTTTTAATGATAATTAGTATAATACATCCTGAATCTTTAATACATGATTAATGCATAGCGATATTAAGGTTAAGTTGATTTAAGCTCAATTCAAGCTATTTTATAATATAAAAAAAATTAACATTAGTTTTTCTACTTTCAACAAGGTAGAATCTTATTTTGTAAAAATATGCGAGTCATCTAATATTATTTTTAAAATTTCCATGGTGTAAGCCCGCAAGCGAGCTATACGGGCCGAGCGACCGCCATCATTAGTAATGATAGTGTCAACATTTGTAGATAGGTGTCATGTGATCAGCACAATGAGCCATCTGGCCATTAATCTTACATTTCTAATCCAGAGTTGCTACTTATTTATTCAAGTAGCTCCTCATTTGTCCTCATGAGACTAAGTTTAACCCCATTCTAAATCAACTGCTTCATAGATAAATTTTGGTAGCGCCACAGACCGAACCCTAAACCTCTGGATCTGGAAACCAGGAACTCTGACCTCTAGGCCACATAGGCGATATTCTTTTTATGAAAATTAAAAAATTATATGTATTCGGGCTAGCTAAAGGGCCAGTTTCATAGTCAAATGTAGTACGCCTCAAGTGCGGCGCTACACTAAGTACATGACGACACCTACCTAAACTCGAATGAAATGGGCTGTTCTCGCACAGGAAACTGGCCCATTTCATTTTGGTTTAGGTACGTGTCGTCATGTACTTAGTGTAGCGCCGCACTTGAGGCGTACTAAATTTGACTATGAAACTGGCCCTATGATACCTATTTGCTTGCTTAAGAAGATATTTAGTTCAAAAAAGGATGAGGCTTCTGGGGAGTGGAGGAGGTTACGTAATGATAAGTTACATAACCTATACTCATCACAAGACATTTCTATGACAATCAAGTCTTGTAGACTACGATGGGCAGGACATGTGTGAATGGGAGATTTTAGAATCTTCTCTGGGTACTGACTGGCAAATCTAATGTGATGAGACTATTGGTAAGACCTCGACGCAGATAGGAGGATAACATTAGACTACTTGAAAGAGATAGGGTGTAATGAGGTGGACTGAATAGAATTTATAAGTGCGACAATTAACTTTCTGATTTTAATGCCATCGAGTAAGTACTTATTTTCTATAAGTACTTAAGTTACATAATTCATAGTGTATAAACACTAAAGCTCCATTCATATAATGTTCACTGGATATAAAAACCAGAATGTTCTGAATGACACAGCAATTCACACAGTTGCACAGATCTTGTTGAGCCATTGTGCTTCTCAGTGTAAACTAGAAGCAACTGATTATCAATATGTTCTTTTTCGAATGGTTAAACATATCTTAAATATCATTTAAGCATCCATGGGTAGTGTCTGATTTAATAAGGGGTGTGGGTGATCATTCCTGAACCCACATATACCGGCGCCCCACAAACCCCCACAAGAAAGAAAGCATTAATTCTAATTCTCTCTTGTAGTCAAGTCTTATTTTATACCTAAAATAATATTCTTCCTACATGAAATAATTAGGTAAAAACAAATTGATTGGTGTGCATTTCAAATAAAAAATAAAAACCCTTTCAACACTTGGATCTACCAACAAAATCCTAGGTTTACAAGTTCTCGCACTAACTCTCAAGCCTACTTCCTACTTTATTTTATTTTGTTACCATTATATTTGTGTTAAATCATACAGTTGCTTTATTTTTACCTTTCCTTTGACACACTATGATGTAATTTACATGGATTGATGGGGCGCTCGCATTCTATGCCTCTATGGGTGTATCTTAATAGTGTTTTGAAGTGGTAAAATACATCAACACAAATTAACACACACTTGTTCCATTTTGTAAATGTGTTGTTTCAAATTACTTCAACACACTCCACACATTGGTTGGCATTCCTCTTGTTACACAGTGCATGACAAGACTGAAAACTACTTCAACTTATTCCAAGCAGGCCAATTGAAATGTGCTGAAATCTTGTGACTTGTTTGGAGGTTGTTAAATGGCTGTGTTTCTATTCATTTCTTATTTTGTGGCAAATATGTGAATCAACAATAAGACAAGAGGCCTATAATAAATAGACTGGAATTGCAGTGTTGTAGAGGTTAAGCCTTAAACTTTGGTTGGGAGCACTAAGATAGGCTTGCCACATGTGACATCACTTTTATTTTCTCAATCTCCCTCCACATTAATGTGAATACATTTCCTCTAACTATATTCCTACCCCATAAATTACAAAAATTCAGGTAAGGCCTATCTTTTTTATTTTTTTATTTCTTAACAGATAAACAAATTGGAATATTACTTTATATTTTTCACTAAGCCTAGCACTGTGCTATAGTGTAACTCATAGAGCTAAATCTGTTACTTTTCATGGTGAACAAAATGTAAGCTACATATAATGTTGTTTATAATATTTTATCAGTTATTTGATTCCTTAGAAATAGAAATAAATATAAGTTTATAGAACACATTCACTTGAATAGAAAATGGGAAACAATTTTCAGAAATTTAAAAATATATATTCAAATTGACATGTGTAAGATATAAACTTTGTTTTTAATCATATTTTAAGTTTAATCAACTCAGCTTAAAGGGACGGTAGGTTTTAATAAGTCAACAATGTGGAGTAAAAATATTCTGTAGGAAACCACGTTATATATGAAGTTATTTACAATGCAGGGGAAAACTTGAGTCAATGTGTAAAAAACTATTTGAAACCTAGAAAGAAACATGGTAGAATTTTATATTTCTGTCAGAAATAAAATATTTGATACAGAGCTATGAATATAAGTTTAAAACTCAAAATCACATCTTAAAGTTATAAATCCAAATTATCTTTTTTCTAAAAGAACAAATCTCAATTTATCATGGATAAAGTGTGCGCTCTACTATAAAATAGTTCCATAGATAACAAACTTTTCAAATAAATGTAATATATAATGTTGTTTGAGCCCATGCTTCAATTAATGGTTAGTAAATACATTATAAATATGGGTAAAATTTAAATTAAAAAATCAATATAATATCTCAGTTATGCTGCCCCCACCCCACCCCCAGAATCTGCTGCCCTAGGCAAATGCTAAGTGCCTCCCCTCCACTCTAGAGCTGGTCCTCTCACTGCCTGTACTTATTTAAAATATTTTTTATAGACTTACTCGAGAGTTATTGCAAACATATCCTGTGGAGAAAATGATAAACCTTGCACCAAATCTTGCCTAGTTTGAATCATTCCAAGGAATTAGACCACCAGCTCATCAAAAGATGCCACCGACATTCTAAAATAATTAAAAAACTTGCACCTGTTGACCCTTAATTTTTCTTATAGGTCATGATATGATATGATGCAAAGTTTATGGGAAGACCATGCCATTTTCTTTTCCATCTTTTCAACGTAATGTGACGATGTGCAAAATAGATGACTCAAAACTCCATCTTCCGCTCTCCCAACACAAAGGCATTGACAGCATTGATACAATTTATCCTCTCACTATTTATTTTGGCAAGAAGCAAATTCTGCATGCATAAAACTAGCTTAAGGCTAGATTATAAAGTAATGGGGAAAGTGGATCTCCTTGTTCCACTCCATTACATATTTTGATGCATATAACTTGAACATAACAGCATAAATATAAAATTATACAAGAATAAAAGAAAATGCATTTCAAAAATATTTGATAAGTGACACCGATATCGTACTCTGCCACACATATTGTCTAACATACCTCAATTATGATGGATTAAACAGCAAAGCTATTAGGCTATATTTTATAATTACGGCTATATAAATGTTTTTGGGGTGTCCCAACCTCAACTGAACTTTCATTTAGCTTGTTTATTTTTTCTGAATCTCTCACTTTGAAAAAACAATTACTGAATAGTAAAAATCTGATCCATTGTTGATCTATTTCTATTACACTGATAATCCCTAGTTGTTTCCTCTGCCTAGTATTTCATTAATCTCATTAATATTATGCTAGATAACAAGGTTGACTGCAGTAAAATTTATTTGTATTTCTTTTTAAAGAGCCTTTATATTATGAACTGTTTGTACTTTTTTATAAAACTAAAAAAGTGTGTTAATTCTATGTGTTAAAATGTAAAATATTAATTTTACCTAACAGCTAACAAACGTATTTAATTTTTTAAATTCTTAATAAATAAGTTAATTTACTTACTTTACAATATTAATAAAATATGATAAATAATTCAGTATGAAACAAATACATAATCAAGTCCAAAATCTTTTTCTCAACTCACAGAACAATTCACCCCTGACACTGGTGACCACACAGTACAAGGCATTGGACTTATGGTTAACCTTAAAATGGAGTTTGGAGAATAAATACTGTCTTGGCCATGTCCAGTGGATATGGTATTCCACATTCCGCAAAATCCTCTTTCAGCTCAGGATTAAGTGTAGGCTGTAAAAAGGTCGATTGAGCGCACCTCTGGTGACTATAAATTTATTAAAAACAAACTTGAGTTCAATTTTAGGAAAAAATAATATAACATGTAATTCAACCATGCATCTTTTTAAATTCAGGTTGTTCAACCCCTACTCATGTCTCCATGTAAAAACCTTGACCTTGATCTAAACAAGTAGAATGAGTAATAAAAAAAAATTCTACCTCTATGTTTCTATTTCCTACTAAGAAAGTATAAAATATATATTTAAAATTAATAAATGTCATGTAAAAAATTTGAATGTATCATAGTTTACTCCAAAACTAGGAAATTATTACCAACTTAATCCTGGACCTAAAAAACCAATATTTTACTGTTGATTCCTTACCAAATTAAAAGGGGAGGTGTTTTGGAGGTTAGGGGAAGGTCTTTGAGCTTCTAAATATTGCTTTCCACAGGTAGATTTTAGATTTGGATAAAGATTGAGTATGGCTGAGGAATCATACACAATTATAGACAAATATTCACCTTTAAAAAATGCATACATTTTTCATGAAGAAATAAAAAGAGAAGTTTAAAATGTTCTTTATCTTAAAGTTTTATAAAAAAATCCTAAATTGATTAGAATTTCCAACTGATCAGAATGGAAAGTTTTTGTTCAACTATTAATAGCTAAGTAAATAGTATTGTGGAATAACGTTTAGGTTCCTTCAGACCAAACATAAAAGTAACATTTAGGTTTCTTTACCAAGGTTTCCCTTAGTACACATGTAAGTAAAGTTTAAGGTCTGATTATGCTGACTCTCCCATAATCTCTGTATCCTCCATATCCTTCACCTGACCGCTTCCAACAAAGGCTTACTGATAATGAGAGAGTAAAAATTACTTAGTTTGTTGAATCATCTATCAGAATTTGACTAGTTTTTATAAATAAACTTATGGGAGTTATTAATTTTGTTAATTTGTCCCACAGGTGCATATCAATATCAAAATGACTACACATAACAAAATGGCCAGTCCATCATGGCTGAACGAGAAGTTCATAGAACAAGCATTGAGAGAAGGAAGGAAGGACCCGAAAATATCAGTAAAACAGATTGATATAAAGATGGCCACAAATCCAGGTGATAATTATGCTAGCATCATGTATAGGGTACCTACACAATTTATAAATGGTAGTGGTGATGCATTGGAACAGTCGTTTGTTATAAAAACAATTCCTGATGGTGCAGTTCAAAGAAAGTTTGTAATTGTGAATAAATTGTTTGAAAAAGAAGCTAAAATGTTTATGACAATTTTACCAGAAATGGCCAAGATTCTTGAAAAAGTTGAACTGGAAGATTATCATTCACTTTCAGCTGAAGGTTTATTTTCTACAAATGTACCAGAACGAATATTGATTTTACAAGACCTTGCTGAGCAGGGATTCAAGTTGGACAGAAGTCACAAAGGTTTTGATTTGAAGCAGTCCATGTTAGTGATGTCATTTCTGGGCAGATTTCATGCAGCTTCTGTTATACTAAAGGAACAAGATCCTACTTTAATGAATGACTACATGACTAGTTATTGGGCTGAATCGAAAAAGGTTGATGGACCTACAGGGCACTGGATCTTTACTATGATGATGGTTTTATCTCGAGAGATTGAAAGTTGGCCAGGGTTCTCCGAAAAGTATGCGCATAAAGTAAAAAAACTATCTGAAACTTTATATGATAAAACACTCGAAGCCATAAAAAGGGATGATGATGGTTTCAATGTATTGAATCATGCAGACGTTTGGGGCAACAATGTAATGTTTAAGTATTCTAATGAAACTAATGAGGCCATTGATATAAGAGTGGTAGACTATCAAATGCCTTACTATGCATCACCAGCAATAGACTTGATCTTTTTTCTTTACACAAGCATTAGTATAGATGTCAGGGATAATCACATAGAAGATTTACTTTCACAGTACCATACTACTCTTATAAAAACACTGCACTGCCTAAATTATAAAGGTAAAACACTTTCTTATGATGAACTGAAGAATGAAATAGAAAAGCGATCATATTTTTGTATGTATCCAATGTTTGTTGAGATGCCTTTAATCTTTACAAATTCGGCTAATGGCTTGGATGTAGAACATTTGTTGAAAGACAATGTAATTAATGATGATGCAATACCAGAATCATTTTTTTCAAGTATATATAAATCTCAAGTACAGAAGCTACTACCAATTTTTGATAAGAAAGGTTTTCTACAGTGAATAGCGTATTTACAGTATTTGTCAAAATCATTTTTAAATATGACTCAGGATTATAACTCCTTAAGTTTACATTTAAAATATTTAATCAAGTATAGGCCTACACATAATTTTGTATAGTTTTTATATTAGAATACCATAAAACAACCTATATCCAGTTAGCCTAGCATTTAAAAAAAAGCTTATTTATGTCTAGACTTTATTAAAATGGTTATTAATTATCATTAGTAAATGGGTATAACCAGAATTAACTAGTAGTAAGGTGTGGTGATATAATTTTTTTTATATATATAATCATTCCAAAAATGTTTTGTCTTTAAAACAAAACTAGAAAAAAAAGGTTGTATCACTTCCTAAAAAGTTATTCAAAACTTCAATGATGTGTATAACCCATACAAGTAGTAAAATGTGGTGCAGCTTCTAGAGATGTAGGATCATTTTGAGAGGTTTATCACAGGGAGGAGGGAAGGCAACTAAGTGTTATAATACTCGGCTAATAAACATAACATCAAAGCAATCTCATTTTCCTGAACATTAATTTTACACAAATGAGAATATATATATATATATATATATAATAGACTAGTACTTAAGTCATTCCTTTATTTACTAAGTTACATTAAATCTATACTTTTTGACTAGTGATGGGTCGATACCTACTTTTCTTGATTCTGATACCTTTCTCAATAGTATAAATTCATCTCTTTGATACTCGATACTGTTCAACATAAAATTAAATAAATCCTCATTTTGTGAGAATAGAAATGAGATCAAAACGAAATACTTAATTTGTTTCAATTTATTTATTTCCATATGTCACAATATTTAAACTAGTCACTTTGGCTATTTAAACAATTTATAACAAGATGCAACCATAAAGAAATAACATTAACAATCATTAGTAGGCCTGCAATATGAAATATGATAAGCAGAAAAACCTTGTAAGTTATAAATTATATGACGAGATTTGCAGGTGTACTAAAAAAAACTTTGATTTTTTTTATCTCAAATTCTTTTAAAAACCTAAAAGTTTTTTCAATCTCAAAAATATACTTTTTAATTGTTTCACAATATCAATTATTTAATTTTATTAAGTGTAAAGGTATTTAAAAAAGTTATGTTGGTGAAAATATTAAGGAAGACTATCGGAATCGAAGTTGACTATAATTACAATAGTTGAAGTCGATAAGTAACAAATTAATATTCAATGTGGATTATTTTTAAATAAATTGAATGAAAATTAGTAAATACTGATACGATGCAGCTGTAAGCTGGCCAACTCATTCGTTCACCACTCCCCTGTCAAAGCTCTGATGAAAATCAGCCTTATGAAGTGAATCGGATATTTCACTACTAAATAAGTGTTTTCTTAGGTTAATTTTTGAATTACAGTTCCCTTTGATAAGCTAAAATTGAACTTTTGTCGACCATGATCATGTTGATAAGCTGCAAAGGAATGACATGTTTATATTGAGTGTGAGGTGGCTTACAGCTGAGAGAAGAGAATAGTAGGACAAAGCAAAACTGCAATTAGTAACTAGCCATTAGCATTGTTCTGATAATTATCGTTTATTCCTTTCTCAATTTCTTCTCAAAATCATTTGAATGATTCATTCAATTATGTATAAAATAGTTGAATGATTATTCGATTATTTAAGTCATTTGATTATGCCCATTATTATCATCAATCAGTTTGAGGAGTAAACAGTGTTGAATACTAAAGCATGGTATCGAGATTCTTATCGCATAGTAACAATTATTGTGATACCAGTAGATACCAAGGGTTTCGAGGAATTGAGTATCAGTATCGGCCCACCACTAATTTTGACCACTACTTTAAATATAATACTTATTTTCCACCTCAAAATTTAAATTAGATTTTCCTTTTAGAAATATAATTATACTTAAATTAACTTAGTAAATCTTTTAGTAAAATAGCTTGTGTTTATAAATATAATGTTTGAAATAATAATAAAAATACAATTTTAGGGGAGATAGTCCACCATGACACAAAATAAACTTTTGTTGTTATACTTTTGTAAACTTATTAATTCTAAAGAAAAAAAAATCCTAAAAATCTAAAGCTACTTAATACCCTTATTGTGGTCCAATGATGGGCCATGCACGATGAGCCACCATTTGGGTCACAATAAGACAAATACACAACTTTACTTTAGGCGAAAAAATCCAAGCAATTGATAATTTTGAATTTAGATATTGTTTATCAACTATACAATATATTTATTTTCTTAAATAAAACATGAATAAAATGGAAACATATCTGGACTTATAATGGCTACTGTCCTTCAATATTCTTTCTGATACAAACGAACGTTCAATAACCTAAAATCAACTTCAAACTTGTAGAATGATTTGAGCCTTTTATATTCCCAGTAAATGATGGCTTCAGCAATATAATTGTAATGTCATCAAGAGAAACCAAAGCCAAATCAGGCACAGGAGTAAATACAAATTTTCCTTCAGTTTTAACAAACTTTCTCAAAAAACTAAACTCCACATCACTTCCTGAAATACTGGGTGCTACAACAGTACCAATATAAAAAATATGGCTCTTTTGCACTTAACTGCACCAAAGCAAAATCACTGCACTATGGCTCACGATCCAGCTCATCAAAATCACTAGGGTCAATTTCTGGTGACAGCTCTCTCACATCATCAAAACTATCACATGGTAGATATAAGTCATTATCTTCATCTTAAAAATTGGCTCACTATTTATTACTTTCTTTTTCTTATTGAAGAGGTCCTTTCTTACCAGTAATAATTTATATTTTCGGCAGAGCTTTTATTTTATTTTCAATTCTGTTTTTCTCAAGAATGTCCGTTGATATACAGTTGCATGCTTTTCTTTGCTTTGGAAACCCTTTGAAACAGTGAGGGCTGATGAAAGTTTTCTTTTGTGATGATTCAGAATTTAATATTCAGGAAATTGAAATAAGTGAACATTCATGGCTTTTTTTTCTTTTGAAGAATCATCAACTGAAAATGATAAAGAGGATGTTAATAGATTTTGTTGTTGTTGGAAATTGTAGGAATGTGGATTAAATTCTATCAGAAACATTACTCACAGTCCCATTTGAAGTATCTGATAAATCACAGTCTGTTTCTGAACTAGTAATGAAATCATCTACTGTAAATATATTTTGATCAAATAGATAGATTCTTGTTTTCTTTAATTATGATTTGATGTTAGTTGAATTCATTACTTGCTCATGACCTACTCCTACACAACTGTCAACTTGATAAATGTTGTTCATGGAACCTCAGGATTTTGAAGCAGCTATGAATCTACAGCAGAATGGTAGTATGCCTTAAATCAGTAGATCTGAAATGAATCAAATGGCTGCAATTTGATACTGCACTGAGCTGTAAAAATAACTACATATATTAACTCAATTTAGTTTTTCAAGGCTAAGAGTTTATATTGTAAGATGGCTTATATGATTATCATAAATAAGCATGGATGGATTTTCTTTAGTAGAGCTAGTGTGTGCTATAAAGTGTCTCATAACAGAAGGAAACATTTTCCCTGTCATACATCCAGAACTACTAACAATACAAAGTTTCAGGTAGGTCACCATTAGCCATATATATTTTGAAATTATTATGAAGAAATACTATAATTGGTGGTAAGGAGTTACCAGTTGCACCTTTTATGCAACAAGTCAATACCTAAGTGCCCCGTTCCCCTCTTGTGCACTGACTTACTTGCTTAGTGCCTTTTGCAGCTATTACCCTTTTGGTTTCTAGCCATTGTGTTTCCAGTCTAGTATAAATTATATGGACGACTTCCATTTGCAAATTTCTTAGAATGACTGTATGCATACTCATTATTGTTGAAAAATTGGTTGACATTATGTTTGTTAAAGGAAGTTGCTCGGGAGATAGATTTGTTTAAGAAGGTTGTTCAGGAGATAGATTTGTTGAAGAACGTTGCTCGGGAGATAGATTTGTTAAAGGTAGTTGCTCGAGAGATAGATTTGTTGAAGAAAGTTGTTTGAGAGATAGATTTGTTAAAGGTAGTTGCTCGGGAGATAGATTTGTTGAAGAAAGTTGTTTAGGAGATAGATTTGTTAAAGGTAGTTACTCGCGAGATAGATTTGTTGAAGAACGTTGCTCGGGAGATAGATTTGTTAAAGGTAGTTGCTCGGGAGATAGATTTGTTGAAGAAAGTTGCTCGGGAGATAGATTTGTTGAAGGTAGTTGCTTGGGAGATACTGCAATCTTCTGGTTGACAGATACTTAGCTCTGGGTGTCTCTTTAAGAAAGTCTGGAGCCAATCAATCTGAGCTTTTTTTGTTTTATTTCCCAAGAAAGAGGCATAGTTCTTTTAATTAATTTTGGCCACCTCACACTAGCTCACGAAAATCTTTAGTTGATTTTCCATAATACATTTTAGAACATTGAACCATGTAGTTTACCAAAGATTGTTCCTCTTCTGTATTGAATATTAACTTAGCGACCATTCTAACTTCAATTTCAGGGTTAGTATAAGTCACTTGTTTTTTAACATATCCCTGCAAATTTTAAATAATAGCCCAATTAATGAACATCTTACCAAAGAAACAGCTTTTGACCTTCTTCCAACAAAACTTGACAGACATCATTCCGCGTATTTTTTTCAAAGAAAGTTACACTTTTGGTTTTCCCTTTTTCTTCCTCTAGACATGGTGGCTGATGTATGCCTAGTTAAAAAGAGCACAAAAACTACACATTACAATAAAGTGTTTATCAAGACTTTATTCCTACTAATATATTATTGACAAATAACAATTAAATTTAGTATATAGTTGGTAGTAGTATAATCAAAGTATGAACATAGGCCACAATGAGACATGTCCCATCGTGGCTCAAATAATGTCTCATATAGGCCCTGAAAGTCAGAATAAAAACTTATGGCTAACTTAAGTAAATATAAAAATACATTTTTTCAGCAAGTCTTTTGTTTTATTTTCTATTGCAAATCTAACTGTTAAAAATACCCTGAAAAATAACTTTTCAAAACAAAATATATAATGAAAACAATAATTTGGAACCAATTGCATGCAGCCATTTGCAAAATAAATTATGACTATGCAGTTAGCTCTTGAGTCTACCACTAGAATTAATTCAAGCTAATGTTTGAATTGAGAGGGATATTTGAATCATCTAATGGTGGCCCATGTCTTAATGGGCTCTACCCTCCCCTACTTTACACCTTTTTTTTAAGTTTAGACAATAAAGTGTTATTTAATATGGTAATTAAATGCTATATTTGGCAAAGAAAATTCAGAGCCTTGTTTAAAAAATTAATCACAGATAAATTATGTGATAGTAAACAAAAAATGTTTTGAAATGGCTGAAGAAAATGATTGTGACTGATAGGTTTTAACATGTATAGCAAAAAGGAATTTAAGAAAATACAAACATATTGTGGTCAAATTTAACAGCATTTTACATTTAGAGAACAAACTGAAAGAGATAATGTGTGATGAGGTGGAGTGGATAGAATTAGCTCAAGGAAGGGAGAGATGGCATACTTCTTTTTTTTAGTGTAGCACTGCACTTTCGACTTTCGAGGTCTTAATTTTATAGAGTAATTAAGTAATAGTATGTCATTTATATAATCTATGAAAAGAGATGGCACACTATCACATGATTTGTACAAATGTATGAAAATACCTAGTTTAGTAATTTTGAATATTAAAAAAATATTCTTTCTTAATTAAATCACAATTTTGCTACTGTGATTGATTCTTGCTCAAGAATTTGACAATGCCTCACGGTTTGCTAATATTTATTTTTACATGGGTATTAATTTTATATTTATTTACCAGTACCTCTATAATTTATTACTGTATATTTGTAATTTATGGCTATTATCTGGACACTTTATGTACTAAGCTTTTACAACATTTATAGCCTAATTTACTACAGTAATCTAAATAATTATTTTAATTTAAGCTTCTGATTTTAAAGCAAGAAACTACTGTAACTAATATTGTGTCAAATGATCAATGAAAAACTAACAAAAATAATTCCTTATGTTGTGAAATAGTAATTATTTTCTTTGCATTTTTGCTAGTATGTAAATTACATTATAAAACTCATTCTATCTTTGCTCTAGTAGATATATTGGAGTTTTGGTAGATTATTTGAAATTTTATAAAGTCATATATATATAAATAATTTATAAATAAACACATATATTTATTTATTGTCATTGTACATGATCAATGTTATAGACACTTTTATATTTTATATTGCTAATCTAGAAAAATGATGTGATAATTGACAAAACTTTTAAGATTTATTTTTGATTTTATAATATGTTAATAGCTTATATAGTTTAAAATTCGTTGGTTTTTGCAAATTAATAAATCATTAAATATATACTGGTTGTTCATATTGATGTGATTTGTTTCATGGAATATAAAAAGCCATACATTTGGTTAATTATGAAATTGGTTAAACTAATATGATTATACTTAAAGAGTGTACCTATTCAATTATAGTAATATATATACTTTTATTAGAAATAAGGATATATTTGTTTTAAGTCTGCTTCTCATTCATCGGAAGTTCAAAACCTTGGGCCATAAGTGAATAAATTTAGTACCTTCTAATCTTCTTCGACTTTGGTTAAAATAGATACAATCTTGAATTTTAACCTGCATTAAAAGCCAATTTTTTTAAATATCAGGATATTACCAAATTGTATGTGTTTGGAATAATTTTAACATCCATACCACTATGGCCCTGGATCTATACATTTTCCTTAACTAAGAAAAGTATTAACTGATTGTTATAATGCTTAAATAATCTATACAATTTTAGTGACTAGACTTTAAAATCTCATTGGCAATGGTCCACAAAAAGACGTTGCCATAAACAATACATTAGTCAAATTGGGATTTAAATTTAAAAAAATATGTACTTATTCAATAACTCTTTGAAATAATGTACACACAATTTATTTCTGAAATTATTGTTAATTTGATTAAAATCATAATTATTTTTATATTAATAGATTAAAAGAAGCTTATAACCCATAAATTTGCCTAATGAAGACTATTGCTTAAGGCATAAGGAATTTAAAGGAAACTAAATATTATTTCTTTCTTTATATAACAGGGTAACACATGTCTTGAAAAACACAACCTTTATACTATCTTCATCTAGCCAGAAATGTAGCATTTTTACCTTGACTGATTACACCACTTACTTATTTTATAGTTTACATTATTTTAAAATCAAGCACTAAGGTAATTATGCTACATTTAAGGTTAAATTGTAGTTAAACTGGGCCTTAAATGGTATACTTTCAAATCAAATGGTTATACCAACTTAATAGTTATTTTAAGCTGCACTATAAAAATCAAATGGTTTCACTGAGATTTATAATTTGCATGAGCTTTTTAAATTTAATGACATATGGGATAAGGATAAGCAAGGCAGAACTCTGAAGAAATATATCAGCATTTGTACATGGGGAAGGTGAGAAACCATTTAGGAAATTCCACCCCCAGTATAATTTCTGTGACTCAAATCCCAACCTCTCTGTCATCAACAGACTCAAACTAGACTTGCTTGGTATGATGTAAACGTGTCAACATATGTAGGTTAGGTGAGTTAATTTTAATCTTAAACACCGATCTGCTGATTTGAGTTACTCTGGCGATACATTAAGATGCCTTCATACATATTAACTATCATGTAAATTATTTTTACTTTCTTTGTTTTGAGCACATTATAGATCATACAACATTACTCACTTTCCTTGCTGCTTATAAATGAATAAACTGATCAATACCATGGTTGGGGAAAACAACTGCTGCCCTCGATGTGGAACAAACACATCAAAATTCTCAAGTTTCATATAGCACTCCATGAGTGTATCATCACAAGTAGCAGGCCATTCACTGACCCTTTAACAGACACCTGGTCACACATTTACTGAATAGCCTTTGGACAGATTCATCACCATTTTCCTATGTCATAACATATAAGAGGTTAGCACTACAAGATAAGTCTATAACCTAATCGTAATGATTGTCTGTTACAAGCAGGGGCTTCAGAAGCTCTTTGAAATTTGGAGAGAGGTCAGGGGGTCCCTACTGTGTACAATTTTAAACTCTGGAAAAAACTTGAAGCTATTTGTAGGATGTTTATTTTTCATATGTAGAATTTTCTAATGCCCTTCTTTTTATCATCATGGAAAGAGAATAGTAAAATAAAAACATTTTTGGTCAACAATCAAAATATACACCTTATTTTTACTTGAGAACCATATACGTGAAAAGGAACAATTAACAAAAAAAAGTTTTATATGCGATCCACAAACAAAAGGAAGATTTGGAGGCTCTACCCCAGATTTTTTTCGAAATTTGAATGCCCTTGTAAGCCATTTTGATCCTGACTTAAAAAAATTCCGCAAATTTAAAACTTTTAGAAGCTATATGGTGTGGTTTTAACTTAGAAGATTTTTGAAATTTGAATGATTCTATAAGTGATTTGTGGCCAAGACTATAAAGCTCATTCGAATGACTACAGTTCTAAAAAATATGATCTTATATTTAGCCGGAAGATAGCCATTATTTATATCTATATTAATTTAAAAATTTTAAGGAAAAACACTATTCTCAACAGTTTGCATACAGGACGGAACTCAAAGCAACCACTTTACTATTGCATTTTGAATTGATCCCGAATCACTCGGCAATTGATTGGCTGTTGGTCAAAATTAAGAGTTTGGGAAACTGTCATATTATATACCTACAAACAACTACTTACAGCTTTGAAATAAATATGATAACGTTATAGTGTTTTAGTTTGATTTTAAATGTATTTCGATGCAAGGCCTTCTTTCAATTTAACCGCTTCTTCGGTTCTTACCATTAGGGTCGAGGTGGCGATTGACTCAACAACATTGAGTGACGTAAATGGGAGAATTGGTGAGCCTCTCCACTTGTTGAGCGAACATCCTCAGAGAAAGCTGTTCAGACCACCTCCACGGGGTCCCTGCTGTGCAACTTAGGCTAAAAGCCTTTTATTAGGGTTATTCCTAAGGCTAGGTACCTCTTAGAGGGTCCAATCTGAGCGATTTATGTTAAAACCCTCAGGGCGATTCCCAAGATAAAGTTTAGACTCCCAGCAGGTCAAACTAGGTCAAAGTTTTCTTTGAGTAAGAGCGGTTCCTAGATTGTGTCCTAACTACCTGTCGTGTATGTCAAGCACTTACGAAATGAGGAGCGTACTCCTACCGATACAAGCTAGTCAAAGTGTTTCCCTTATTATACAGTGATGACAGGGACCCATGGCAGGCACCGGATCATCGCCCCCTAAATTTATCGCTATGTCCCTGACATAAATATAAAGTGTCAGACTAGAAACGTGGTGGAGTACTTTAATTTAGAATCGATGTGTAGTTAGCAAGCTTCTAGAATGTTCTTTTGGAATCTCTTTATCATGTTCGGAGCAAGAAAGCAATACTCAGTTCTTAAGAGAAGGTAAAGTGGTCCTGGGCGATTGCCCAGTTCTTCTTCTTCTTATTATTAGCTCCGCGTCTTACTACCCGTTCGGGTTATACGCACTTACGCTAATGTGTAATGTTAGGGTGATTGTGAGATGAAATGGAGGACCTACAGTTTAACGTGGAATCCGAACCACGGTGGAGGCCTGGCATTCCTCACATTCACAAGTTGTCTTGTCAGAGGTGAAGGAAGGGTTTGGTAATCAGATAAATCTGTGCCGGGACNATCTTTGCCGTGACCGAGGATTGAACCCCGGCCGCCAGCACAGAAGTCTGACACCTTACCCCTAGACCACCAGGTCACCGATTGCCCAGTTCTCTTGGTTGAGTACACAAATGGAAAAGGTTGACCCATTTCACCATAAGTTTAATTGGTTTAACTTGTGATAGATACTCCTAATCAAATAATTTATCTATAATTCCAATATAGTTAACCAAAAGGAGTATGGCAAGTTAATATGATAGTTTATTAATCAAAATATATTACGGTTACGGGTTAGCCGGGCAAAGTTTGAACGTAAAAAAATGGTTAATTATTTACTACGAGGCAAAATACGTCACATTTGTGACAATCATGAAGGATATACATTATACAACCTTTTTTAGTGTGATTTTATTTTATTCAATTTATATGTTTTTCTAGTTTATTTTACTACCTAGTTTGTATTTTATATCAATTAATTAACGCACTTGAGGGCTAACTTTTCACTACTTAAAAACCCGCTGTTTACTTATGAGTTAGGCCACGGTTGAACTCTATCAAGTAAGCTTGCTATCTTTCAGCGTAAACGAAGGGAATTAAAACCTATCTAGTCTAAGAAAGTTATATGAAGTTTCACGCTTACGAAAGATTCTTATACAGGATGATTCATATAAAACTCATGCATTTCATTATTTATTTATTTTATCGCAAATGGTTCTAGTAACAAGGTGTTGCGTCTTAAATGTTCAGTATCGCTGGATAATTACTTTACCTTCACATTAAATGCTTAAAAAGTCCTCCCTCCGCCTCAAGTCACACCCGAACACGTTCCCTGCTCCTGGTCGTTCGCTAGAGCATTGTGTTATCAATATCAATGATTCGCATGTAATGTTCTCCTTCAAATCGTCCATTGTCAGAGGGCGTGTAGCGTAGAGTATTTCCTTTCAGATAACCCCTCAGAAAAAAAATGGCGAGGTCATATCTGGTGATCTTGGTGGCCATAAGTTCTTGGAGATGATCCAGTCGTAAAAGAAACTTATATCAGCGGCATGGACTCATATGACGTTTGACAAGTGGCACCGTCCTGTTGAAAGTAATTCCGATATAGTTCAATATCATCCACTTGCTCCATGAACATGCGTGTGTACTGTGAGGTGTTCACAATTCCACCGAAAAATATATCGGCTACTCTCTTTGGATACTGCACACTACATTCCTACTTTCATTGTGCATAGGTGCTTTATGAATAGCGTGCGGGTGTTGTGTTGCCTAAGAACATGTGTTCTATGAGCTCAAATAGCTGTTGCTGTTGTATGTTCTGGATCTTCACAATGTCGATAACGAGGACTAAGACATCATTGGTGAAATAGACGGCAAATCCTTAGCAGTTGTACTGCGCCAAACAATTAAATGAAACTCCTAGAGTTCCCGCGTGATTTGAAAACAAAACGGAGCATTACGATGTATTCAAATGAAAAGCATTCGTTTTATATGAATCACTCTGTGTAACATGGTACGCTGGGCACTAAAGGAAATTCGATCCCCACACACAGCAATAACAAATAAAGACGCTGGTCCTAGATTCTTGACCTCCGAAAATGTAATTTCAGACATTAATGTGTCTTTTCGTCAAGAAAAAAATTATAATGAAACTATTTACATACTTGATTACATGACTTTAATCAGTATGTCTCACCATCGTCACATTTATCTCCAACAATTATTTTATACATGCATGTTATAAATTTAACCAAAAACATTAGTTTCTTGTATACCTATGTTTATTCTAATTGAAACTATCTTTTCCAATAAGAACCGGCCGTTTAAAAATGTTTATATAATTTTGAATCATTTCACCACTCACTGAATATTTGATTTAATAAATATCAGAGTTCATACGAACCTGAACAATCAAAAAAATTAGAAGAATTTTAAAAATTCACTAACAATCTATAATATAAAATGTTTTTTCTTCCAGATTTTTTTTGGTCATGCTTACCGGTGAACTAGAAGGTTGAAATTCGCTGTGGAGTTTCCTTGGGATCTGAAAATGTTGTACAAAATCTTACACCTGTAAAGTTTAAAAATATGTCGAATATGTAGCCCCACAACATCCTCATGCTTAGCTTATAGGCAAATAAATCAAGTTTGTCCGCGAAGTCGAAGTCCAATAGCATGCTATGATGCTCCCTGAAGGGGAGCACGAGAGCAAGTTCCAACACGTACCGACCAATTGGTCACACCGTGTGGTTCGCAAATATTAAAAATGGGTTGTCGCGTTGCGCGAAGTTCTGAAACAAAAAAAACATATATTACAAATTATTAGTAACATTGGGGGGTAAGAAATTTGAAAAACCGAATAAGGGTTTTTGAGTTACGTGCGGAGACACTACTCTATGGGGGGCTGGGTGAGAGCCTCCCAAACCACTGTTGTCTCATCTCGCTTATCCGAGCAGGGCTTTAGGACGTCGATGGCACCCACCAGGGTCGATGACGTAGTTCCCAAGCCCCTGGATAAGAGGATTGGTGGCACCGGGAAGTCTAGCGTAGAAAGACTGCGCCAAACCCCGGAAGTGGTCCTTGATGGTAGGCATATCCAGGTCGCGGTGTAGATTCTCATTCTGCGAATAAATGTCTCCAGAACTAAATTGATAGTTTTTGATAAAGAAGAATCAGGAAATGATTGTCAGGCCAGTATAAATGAAAAACTGTTAGAACAAGTGAATAATTTTATTTATATGGGCAGAATATTCTGTAATAATGGAAGGATGGATGGTGAAATCGACAGATTAGCGATGGCATCTGGGAGATTAAATATGGCAAAGAATGAAATATCGAACTAGGCAAAAATGACAGTATATAAAAGTTTCCCAACACCAACATAGTTTTATGGATGTGATACGTGGGTTTGTCAGGAGAAACACAAGAGCAAGGTAAATGTGGCTGAAATAAGTTATTCAAGGAATTGATGGGGAAAAACTCGTATAGACAGAGTCAGTAATGAATAGATGCTGACAGAATATGGTTTGAAAGGTAATCCAATAGATTACTGTGATATATGCATGTTACGTTGGTTTGGGCATGTTGAGAGGATGAGTGTGGATCGCGCGATGAAGCAAATATATAAAGGTAGTTTGTGTGAATCAAAAGGAAGGGGCAGGCCATGTATGACGTGGTTAAATGTCATAGATGAGTGTGTGATAAAGATAAACACTAATAGTTTTAAGAATAAAAGATTATGTATGACTCTTGTATGGATGCTGTCAAAGCAAAGGGAGTATGCAAGAATAGGGAAGTGTGGAGAAAGTAAGGATGGATTAAGTACGGAGTTGCTGTTTTTGAGCTATATGCACTGTTTATTGCCTACCCCGGTAGATGATGGCGTGATTAGGTATGTATGTTAGTATGCATATTGTATCAATTTTGTATATATATATCAATCACGTTTAATTTAAAAAAATACAATATGATAATTTTGAAGAGCGATAAACAATATTCGGTCATTTGTTTTTCGAAATTCGAATCATCCGACCCTCAAATCTTTACTAAAATGGATAATAGGGGGTGAATTTTCCAAATTGGTTACAATAAATAGGGTCTAAAATTTTTCTAAGCCAATAGAAAAAAAAATTCTTCTTGATATGGAACAAAATTGAAATTTAGCATGTAAGTAAACATACCTTTCCGGATAGCCGAACGATATCTAATTAAATGAAATTTTAAAATTGAAAAACGGGAAAGGTAAGAGCTCGAAAGTGACACAACTAATCTAGAACCCTATTTTATTTCTAGATGAAAACTGAAATTAGGCAAGCACGTAATATAACCATATTAAATAACCAAATAAGACTTACAATTTAAAAGAGGAATGTGGGAATCGAATTAGGTTAGGTAAAGGGGCAGTAGATATAAGAAAATGTACCCTTCATGGCTTAAGGAAATTTGATTTGGGCAAATTAGTAAAAGGAATACTCCGGAACACAAACGTTAAAAGGTTCGGATATAAAAAAAAATAGGGGTCCGGGAAATGGATGTAAAGTGTGGGGGAGCTCTCCAATTTGCTAAGCTAATATAAACTAGATTTGTTTTGCTATTATAAATACGTTCAATTTTATATAGGCAGATTATAAAAAAAACATAGAAAGTAAATATTATCTTAAAGGGGTTCCATAGCGCTGCTATTATATACCTTAATATTGAAAAATAAGCTATCGTCTAGACAGGAGTGACATAATAATACAAATAAATCTCATCTTGTTGCATATCGTGGTGAACCATGATGTTCTTTGGGAAACCATGACGCTCATTTATTCCATGTCTCTATATTATTATATTATTTGATTTAATTATTTTATAGTTATTTTAAATATGTAATGAAGCTATTGTATTGTTTCAAATGAGCACAAACTCCCTAACGAAGACAAACTTAAAAGTTCTCTAAATATTGATGACGAGCTACGAAATACCATATAAAAGATATTTCACTACAGAGTATGGTTTCTTAAGATTTATTTGTGATTACCATAGCTTGTTAATTACTTCATAAAAAGTAGAGATCCTCACGATAAGTAAGTGCAAGTGAAAGGTCAGCTCGGAGGAGGACTGAATTCATGGTTTTCATTTACAAAAAAGGCTGGCCAGAACACGAATTATTAAAACCAATAGTTTTAATTACGTTTATTTACTACATGCATCTTTTGTCGATGACAGAAAAAGCATTTAAAAAAATTCATTTAAAACAAGTGAAAAACATTAGAAATAAAAATTTTAATTAATTAAATTGATTTAAATTCTAATGTGATTATTTAAAAAGCAGTGAATTAAATTCAGAATTACTGTTTAAAATATTTACATTTTATAAGTTTTTAAACTAATTTATAATTTTAATTAATTGAATTGAGGAAAATTATAGTGTGATTACTAAGCAATGAAGATTATCAACCCTGATGTTTAATGATAGTCTTATTATAATCTGGGTGACCTGGTGGTCTAGGGGTAAGGTGTCGGACTTCTGTGCTGGAAGTCCGGGTCAATCCTCGGTCACAGCACAGATTTATCTGATTGCCAAACCCTTTCTTCATCTTTGACAAGACTTGTATTAATCACAACTTGTGATTGTGTGGAATACCAGGCCTCCAACGTGGTTCGGATCTCACATTAAACCTTAGGTCCTCCAATTCATCTCACAATCACCCTACCATTACACATTAGTCTAAGTACGTACAACCCGAACGGTTAGTAAGACGCGGTGCTAATAATAATAATATAATCGGGTCAAAATATTTTTCGAAGGAAATTTGAATGGCACAGTTTATGTTTCTTACTAAGATAGATCTTACTGATCATTTAAAGGCATTTTAGATTTGCTTTGATTTAATAATGTATTACAAACATTATAGTGCCTATAATATCACGGATAATATTTCCAGACAGGTGGGTTGAACGTTCGCATCAAACTCATCCACTTTTACACCAATAAATCAAGTACAAGCTATGAAACTCACAACTGTGTTGGTTAGGCCTATTACACAAATAATTCACCATGCGTGCGTTGAAATAAATCTACAAATGTAATTGGTACAAGTCATTATAATTTATGTGGATCAAAAGGAACGGGTAAGCCATGGAAATGTGGTAGACGGATGTGTGAAAAATAGAAACATTAAGAGTTTTAAGAATAAAAGATCTTGCATGACTGGTCGACCTGTGTATGGATGTTGTTGAAACGAAGAGAGTATGCATGGCTAGGAAATTGGGAAGAAAAGTAAGGATGGATTAAGTATGGAGTTTTTTCTAAATCTATATGCAAAGTTTCTTGTGTACCCCATAAGGGAACGGCGTGATTAGGTATATGCGTATGTAGTCATTCATAACATAATTCATAGATTGTTTAAGGTAAACAGTCATCATTTAAGCACTTACTTGACCCTCATTAAAGAATGTTATTAATTTGGCAATTTCTTCAGCTAAATTACCTTCAATACTTTGTGTAAATGTAACAGAAACAATGGAAGCCACAGTATAAAATTTCATTACAATTAAACTATGAATTTTAAGGAAAATGTTTAATAATACAGTTCTTAGGTTTTATAAGGGGTTTAGAATTTTAAAGCCACCTCTTGACTTTGCCAAGGAGGGATTATCCATACAAATATCATACACAGTGTGTTCGGAAAGTATAGCCCAAACTGCATATATTGCTTGTTTGAACCAAAAATAAAACCAAATCTATATACACTTAAATCCGGAAAACTATGCTAATACCATTAAATTGTGTTCCTTCCTCTCATCTTTCATTCAAGGGAAAAGGGGGGAGAATTGTAACATTAGCGATACCAGCTAATGCTACATTATTACTACCCGCTCAGAATAAACCAATACATATAGACATCCTGCAATAGTAACACTAGCAATCCTAGCTAGCTTACATTAATACTACCAACTCCGAATAGTGCCGATACTCATAGACATCCTGCAATATCAAATATTACAAAACTTCCTATGTCTAAAATATGTGCTTTACTCACTCATCGTATCTTCTGGCTTAGCACGAATTCCATAACCCGACTATTTCGCACCAAATTACATGATGAATAGAAGACGGACAAGTTATGAATGATGCGTCAACAAGATACTTCAATAATGGGATCCAGGACTAAGCTGATTGGCCCAGCCGGCAAATAGACTAACCACTCACAATCTTAAACTGCATACTTTCCAGGTGTCCAGTCTACGTGACTAGATGAGCGTTCCAAGTTTTAACGGCCAGCTCAACAGGTGTCCAGCCTACGTGACTAGATGAGCGTTCCAAGTTTTAACTGCCAACTCTCCAGATGTCCGGTCTACGTGACTTGATGACCGTAACAAATTTTGAAGGCCAGATCACCAGGTGTCCAGCCTATGTGACGTGAGCATGTGCCAGGTTTTAACTGTCTACTCACCAAATGTCTGGCCTACGTGAATTGAGCACGTGTCCAAAACATGGTGTTGTAATTTTTAATATGAAGATCTCCCATACTTTTTATCCATCAACTAAACCTATATAAAATGGGCGTTCAGCTAACATGGTTGACTATTGTATTCGACACTTACACGAGAAGTTCTGGTCTGGACTTGGACTTAATCGCTCCAGGATGGCAATATATCAATTCTATGTATTTTATTAAATATTTAAAATATAAATGACACTTAACATGTGCTGTTGTTTGAACACTTGGTTACTTATGTGAATATAGTCGTTCAATGTAGGTGTCAGTAATTTCTCACTTGAAGATTTATTTTAGAAAATAAATTAGTTTTATGGAACACTTAACGTTTCCTTTTTGCCACTTGGGCGCTAGTCTCTTTGTAATGTTTTGAGAGGTTAATAGGTTGCCATCTTTTGAATATTTTTGTAGCTTGGAATATTTGGTTTAAACATAAATTGTCATTGCACTTGTGGCTTTAAATAATTGTTTGAACTTTAAAATTTGATAATTTTTCTTTTATAGGTAGTACTTTGTAGATGTATTTTATTTGAAGAAATTATAAAAGTAATTCATTTTTGTTGGTTTATAAGTTATGACTTTAACATTTTACCGATTCGTTTAGTGAGAAATTACCAGTATTCTATGGTAATATTGCCTTGTTTTCTATTATAATGTTAAATATTAACAAGTCAGAATCCTCTCGATTACTTCAATGGTGGTGGAAGTAATAGTCTCACAGAAGTTTGAGTTATGTCGGGAAGTCAATCCTTTGTGTAATTTATTTTTATAAGAATTGATATTTAAATATAAATTTAATCTTACCATTGTGAATTCCGAATAAACAAATTTGATTCAGGCGCTTTGTTAAGCGTTTAAAAGAGGTTATTTAAGCTCTTTATTGTTAATTAACTATTTTTGATTATTAGTGGGTCTTTTACAGACTAATTCCTATAAATAAATAATTGACCTTGAGATTGTGAAATATATCCTCAAATGTACTGCGCAAGGGCAGTCTCTGCTATATTTATTTTATTTTCAACACTCTTCAATTTGCCTTGTGAGGCCATGTATTAATTATTTACCTCTGTTGATTTACCTTGAATAAATAATTCAATATTTTCATAAACTTTCAAATGTTCCTATTTTTGTTTTATTAAATTCCTTATAGATTCCGTACACCCTATTCCTAGCTATTTTGGCCTCTATCTGTTAGAATTTGATGTGGAGAACGATACAAAAGTTTCGACGTTCAGTGCCGGGAGAGAAAATCGTTTCAAGTAAGCGTGTACAACAAGTTTCCTAGGAGATAGGCGTGCGGCACTGCACATGGAATAATGGGACATTTTCTGCTATGTAGGACCGTTAATGATGACCCTCAGAACGTATTCGCATTTATAGATGAGCTGGTGTGTTGTTTACCATTATTTGTGGTATATCCTGCTGCTGTGCTCCAAATGTCGAGGTGTGTAGTGCTGTGCGCCTAACTCCTATGCAACTAGTTGTACACGCATGCTTGAACAGCTTTTCTATCCCGGCTCTGCATGGTGAAACTTTGGACACAATTTAATGGTACTAGCATAGTCTTTAGGGTGAAAGTGCAATGGGACTTTGTATTAATTTTGGTTCAAACAAGCTGTATGTGCAGTTTGGCTACGAGTTTCCGAACAAGCTGTATACTTTATTGCATAGTGTGTCTACCATGATACACCAACATTTTAATCAAAAACAGCTAAGTAAATTGGAGCTTCATGGTAGGCAGTCTGTATAATTATATAGAAAAGATCTTATAATCATTTAAACAAACTACTTTCAAACCACTTTACTTTGGTAAAAAAGTTTGGATTGGGTTATATACATTTTTTGTTATAGTCATGATATACTGGTGCTGTTGACACCTAAACAATATACTTAAGCCTAAAGGAGAATAGTGCATACGTAGGCCCACAGAGATAGTTGACCATAATATAGATAAGATCATTGATTTAATAAATATATCTAATTATTTAAAAACTTTCAGTTTTTTATACACGAAGATACAACTGATGAAAAGGAGAAAAATAACTGACATAGGTTTGGAAAATATACCTAAGTTTTATTAGTCAAGTATAATTTGAGAGTGAAACCTCCAAAATAGTTTACCAACATAAGATGTAACCTGATGGGCAAGAATATATAGCCAATACAAAGGACTGATAGTTACAATTCTAAGCTATCTCTTAAATATACAAACAATATCAAGTATTCTACAGTGTGACAAGATTTTGGTAAGAAGAAACTATTTCAAAATACAAACATATTTCTACGGTTTAATTAATTACAGATATTTTACTATATTATTAGTTCTATCAGGTCAAAAGTTACAGCTGTTAATCACATTGGTTGACAGAAAATTATTATATTATTTTACTTAATTTTGTAACTCTCTGAATTTGATTGCATTTGGAATTTATTTGTCAAAAAACTCAAGACTGATTAATAGTAGTAATATTCAATAGAAGGCTGTTGAGAACTTTAATTGTAACTAAAGATAAATCACAATAAACGAATATTAAATAAATAAGATGTCCTTAGATAATTGACTAATATATATCTATATATTATATAAGTATCCTCTCTTTAAATATATTTTTTATCTTACAGGATTTAATATATAGAATCAGCTTAGGCCTGTGTTAATTTAAATTTGGATGCTAATTTATAAAATAAAAAAATATTACACGTGTTCTGAGCTCTTTTAATTTAAAAATAACTTTATTTTACCAGATTTTGACAACATTTTAAGGAAGTGATATATTTATTAATATTTTTAAATATTCTATATTCTATATACATGACATCTAAAAATACTTACAATGTCACCAATTTCAAGCATACTTACTAATTGGAGAGTTATTTTTTTGTCTAATATATTAACTTACTTTTGAAGTATGCTATTTAACCAATTATATTTTTTGTATTATTTAAAAAAAAGTTTGCGTTACCAAATAAAGCTTCTTAGAAATAAAGAATCGTATTACCTTAGACAGATAAAGATCATTGTTAAAGTATGAACTACCATGCGATGGCATTATTTTCATATTTGTAAATGTAATGATACAAACTATATCCAGTAATCAGTCAAACTTGATTGATATCAAATATTTAAACATTTATGAAGCCCTGATATATTTAATTGTATTTTCTAAAGACTGTTTAATATAATCAATTGCTCATATTTTTTATAAACATGGTTTTATCTTTTAAATAATTAGGCCTCTATTATGTATTAATAATCAATTAAAACCACATAGGTTCATAGGTATGTTTTAATCTACAGATATGGTTTCTTAAATTAATTGATTGTCTACAAACTACAAATTCTACAATGATGAAAGCTATAGAAATTACTATGCTATTGATACAGTTCCCCAAAGAGTTTTGAGAAACTAGCGTGAGAATGGCGAGAAGATTCTGCCGAATGCGTGTTCACCAAAAGAGTTCGCCTCCTTCAAACCTTCTTTCATGTCACGCGCAGTATTGGATACTCCATCTATGAATTGCCCAGTACCTTCAGAAATTGCGCCTTTAGCAGATTTTCCAAGCATAATACCACTGCGAAAGAGTTCTGAAATTGATAAATATATTAACAAGCGTAATTATCTATGGAAATTATGTTATGACATGTCATATTTTTATTATAAACTTTAATGACATTCTGAACAATATTTTAGCATGTTATAACTGCCTTGACCACACAATCTTTATTTGGTATATAAAGATATATTTATGAGATTCTCGGTTTTAGGGGCTATTTAAACCATATTTAGGGATTTTTTTACCTATTTTGATTTTATTTTAAAAAAAATGATCAAATTACCAAATAGTAATATTTACATATTTAAAAGTAATAATACATAATGATTAATGAGATGTTTTTTATTTAATAGCAAATCCTATCATTTTAGATACATTTTGTCCAATGTAAAATCTTATATGAATGCTTTTCTCTTGTATTAGGACATAAATAGCCTAGGCCCTACCCTATTATTAGGTTATTAGGTGACACTGACTTTGACAATAACCCGTATAATTCGATCGGTAGATCATTCAATGCGTTCTGGTGCAACTTTAATGAGCTAACACAAACGCTCCATTTGGGGGTCTTCTAAAACCGAGTGTTACTTCAGGAAAAAATCAATTTACAATAAGGCTCAAAGTTTTCATTTCTTAACACGAGAATATAATAAGCACACGGCTTTAAACTAATCTTTCCTAGGATATACACACACATGCACCAATAGTCACAAGAACTAAGATTTTATAAGCTTAATAGACTGAATCATCAGTGACGGGGAGTTTGTTTATCGAATCTCAGCTGGATGCGATAAGAATAATTTATTACTGTGTTTATCCAATCTCTTTGTGACATTACTCCAACGCCAATGATTAAGATGAAAGAAAGCAACGCTAAAAATTAAGTACACGAAAGGGGAAGCTTTGGGAATGAATGTTAATAATAACTACGGAAATCAGCCATGTTTGAAAAAATCGAACAACAAACTAAACACGGGAATCGGGAAAGGTTCCAGACTCGATTACTTTTTCCGGGTGTTATTTTTAAATTTATTTGTCAATGATTTAAGATATAAGCTTAGTTATAGTCGCCCATAATTGCGTGGAAGAAATGTAGGAAACCAACTAGAAATAAAATATAAAAATAGCGGCACATCAAGCAGAGATTAGACTCCCAACCTCCAGGCCACCAAAATAATCGGAATAATGAACTCAACGTTTAGTCTTCGTTCCCTCTGATGTGAGTCAAGTTTGGATATTACTTAATATCACACGCATACAAATGTTCAAATTCTTTCAGCTATAACTATTATAAAGCTAAGATGATTTTATATAACCACTCACAATAAATACTTCCTCAGTTATTTAAAAAATAAATAATAATAATAATAGTAAAAATAGGAATGAGTAAATTCTGATCTGCAGTACCTTGGGTCTGCCGGCTCATAGCTTAAGGTGGGATTGTAGTGAACGAGAGATGAGGGCAGTATTTTTGTAGTCTTTGTATTAAAACCTTTTCCGGCATTAAGAGATAAAACACTGTTCCAGTAGAAGTATTGAGTTTAACTTTCTTATTGTGTTGACCTCAACAGTTCTTGAATATCTATCGTTAGCAGAGAAGCATAAGAAGATAAACCTTTTAGATTAAAATAAAAAGTGGTCATTACATTCTGGAATATCCTTGACGGATATTAAAGAAATATTGAGGTCACCATTGGAGGAAAATCAAACTCTAATGTTGCTACTGGAGATTAATTTGATAAATTTTTACTAAAAATAGTTTTGATAAGAAACACTGAAAAAAATACTTCCCTTACATCCTACATTCCATATACTTCTACTTTAAGAGCCTACCCCACCTATAGCACCTAAATTATGTAATACAGTTGAAACAGGCATCTCATCGTAGTGCGGCTTTATTTATTTTGATTTAAGATGGTTTGAGTAAAATACAGCAGTTTTAAGTTTTTATAACAAAAATATTTAGACCAAAATATATTGATCCAGTAGATAGGCTACATTTAATTTAATTCATATAGTGATATCAACAATCCTTAAATATTGGTCATAGACATCACGAAATTTGATTAGGACTTTTATTTATTTAAAAAGTCTATCATCAAATTTCAGGGTACCCAAGGCTAATCTTCTTCTATCTTTTATATTAATCAAATATTAATACAATTAATAGATTGTTTGTCTGTCTGTCCTGACTCATGAGCATTGCGCGATATCTACCGAACGCGGAGGGCTGAAACGGAAGACTCTGTAGTCCCTGCAGTCTGTGCACAATCACAAGCACCTCAAGGCCAAAATTTTAAAATCTTGATTTTTTTTAAATTAATTAAAAACTTGTTGGAAGAAATATACAAAAGAGTTTTTTTTCCTGTCTGTTTGAAGCAAATAAAAGCATTGCCAATAGTAACCCCTTAATAGATTGAATATTTACCCAGGGAAACGCCGGATACTTCTGCTAGTATTCAATAATGTTGATATGTGTAGCAAATTGAACTAAATCTATCTACTGGAATAATAATTGATTTGTGTTGTCCAACAAGTTTTTTTAATTTAAAAAAACTGCAAAAATATTGAGCTTAACTCACATCCCTTTCCAGCTCAGCTTAAAATATAATGGAATTGAGACTGATGAAACAGTTTTACTATGTTTTTAAAGGAACAAAAAATCTAAAAATAGTTATTTAGAAATGGAAAAACTTCAAACAGATCTGATGTTCACTGTTGTCAAATTAAAAACACCAATTACTGCACTTATGTTTTCTGTTTCGAGCGTCATCTTGTCTCAAATATCCCAGTTAATCGGCTGTTATAATGAGCTGTAAATACCGGAACTGGCTTGACATTTACACTAATAAAATAGTTAAATGCTATCATTTATTACCGAAATAAACCCTATAAGTTCCTTCCTATGAAAATTTGACTTTACACTGATGACAGAAAGACGAGATTAAAGGAGATTAGACGGCTATTGGCTTTATATTGGGACGATATTTTGTCATTTAATTTTAATTTGGAGCCAAGAACTAAAATAATAAATCAGTAATGCCATAAGTGATATCTTTGTATCAAAACTTTACTACCAAAAATTGACAATAAATTAGGTAGACTAATGCACCAACTTCATTTACATACTGATTTGTTTTTAGGAATATTTTGTCATTTAATTTTAATTTGGAGCCAAGAACTAAAAAAATAAATCAATAATGCCATCAGTGATATTTTTGGATCAAAACCTTACCAAAAATTGGCAATAAATTAGGCAGACTAATGCACCAACTTCATCTATATAATGATTTGTTTTTAGGAATTGATTTCTTATTGGGTTTTTTACTATCCACATTCTTCTTTATAGTAGAGTTTTGGTAGGAAAGAGCGCCTTTTAGACGTCCATTCCTACAAAAATTAGGGAATGGTCTTGTTTGTCAGGGTTAAAGTCTCATATGAGTGAAATTTGATGGTTTTACCTAAATTGTTTCCCTATTAACCTTCACGAAAATGCTTGTTCACTCTAAAAATTCTGCTCACCTTATTTCTATACCTTTAGTGTAAATATGTGAATAGCTAGGACTAGATGTGGTGTTGATTGAACCAAAAACAAACATGTATTGAATTATTATTACATTTGTTGTATAATAATTCACAATAACTGATGTACTCGAGTGAGTTAATTTACCTTTAAAAAAATTAGGATTTTCTTACCTTCTGTGAAAAGCACGGAGCAACACATTGCATAGCAACGATCACAGCCCAAAGAATCAAAAATTTCTTCATTGTGTTAGCAAACTCTATTGAAAGGAAAAATCCTCCTCGTAATAAGATTCGTGACTTGGTGGAATCCAAACCACTTAGATTTATAAAAGTACACATAAAGTATTAAAAGTTTAACTATGTCAAAAATATATTACGTTCCTGAAATTTGGTTAATGGGTGGTCTTAATGTTTTGAGGTATCATTTAGGCATTAAAAGTATTACAGTAACTATATAAAACAATGGGCGTTCATTAAAAGGTTGAATAATAATTTCTATTTGCAAAGAAGATATATAATATATCTTTTGTAATGTCATTGTAGATGTTCTTTTTTAAAAAATGTAATGGCAATTATATCCTTTTCTTCTCTAGAACTTTATGTCAACCATAAAATTATTAGATTAATTCCACCAAGTTTTTACAGAAGTAATTAACTCCCTACTTCTACCCAATGCATTGCCAGGGATATCCACATTTAATTAAACTTATAGGGTTAAGAATTAGGACGGTAGAATTAGGAGGAAACGTAAATTGTAATTGCTAGGAGGAAGAGTGGGAAACCCTTTATAAAAAAACACCGTGTGTATAACACCTAGCCAGGGTTTGAGTCCTCAGAATTTGGCAAACCAGACTAGACAATATTGACGTTTAGATTACGTGTTCATCGATGCAGGTTATTAGAAAATGTATTTTTAATTTTAGAGTAATTCTTTAAATAGTGAGCCTAGCTAGTACTTATATTCATTTTGTGCATATTATTTGCAATATTATCAGCTCAAAGATATTATTTCGAGGTAAATAAATACAATTAAATTCACCCCTTTAATTTTTTCCANTTGTATGCAATTTACACTAGTAAAATAGGGGTATCTAAGATACAATTTAAAAACGTGTACTCGCATTTACGCGGAGATAAAGTAGAAAACTATAAAAATTATCCAAGAAAGAATACCTCACTATACCCGGGTGAAATTCTAGCCCTGACCTCCCCGTCACTGGTAAACTAGAAACGGCGAGACTGACAACTTTCCCAATGTACCACAGGTGCTTTCAAAATTTGCTAATTTTATAGATACAATCCGGGAAATTATATATTTGTTAGTTTCCCTGTTGGTTATTTAGCACCGTGTCTCACTACCAGTTAGGGCTATAAGCATATGTGACCTACTAATTACACTGATATCTTAGATTTTAGGCAGGTTAACTTAGAATAAGTGTACCCACAATTGAGTGGAGAGAGAGTAAAAATCTATTTATAAAAAATCACCTCAGCACACCAGACTTGGATCGAACCCCGTTCTCCCCATCTCCCTGCTAGTTGAAGAAATATATATTCTTGGCATGGATATATATTTTTAAAATACTATAATTTCCTTGGAAAGAATTTAAAAATTGGTGTTAATATATAACTTTGACTTTATATATTCAACTCGATGCAGAAATGAGTAAATATTTTGTCTTTATTACGTAATATAACTCCCATATACCCACAGATTAACAGTAGAGAATCATATTTACAAATCATCTAGAACATTTTTTTAAATAACAAATAAAGGCTATATACATATATATAGTATATATGTATGTGCAGGCCTAAATATATATAGAATACTTCACAAGTTCCTTTAATACAGTAAAACATGCTTTAAATATTACTATAAACTATAATAATTCAGTAATAAAGTTTGTTTATTTTGTAGCGCGTCCATATTAGCTCAGTTGATAAAAAGTTTGCCTACCAAATTATGTATCAAAAGATTGATTACCGGCATGGCAAAAAAGTTATAATTTATGGAATTGAGGGATTAATTTAACGGCCAAATTGGGCGCTGTGTTTATTCTAGAATTGATTTAGTTTTTATGTCAAATGCTAATATAATCAATCAGTACAAAAATTGCACTTTGAATACCACAAACAAAAAATAGCACGTTGGTTAGTACGACTAAATTTAGGATTTTTTTTAAAAAAAAGTATCTTAATGTAAGGTTAGTTACTAAGGGTGCCACCAACTTGAAAAAATTAGGCTTCCACTACTGTATTTCTTATTAAAATGGCAGTTCTGAAGATTCAAGAACATGAATAACCTTCATGTTCAGACAATATTAAATATAATTTTATTCACCTGATGTAATTTAATTTTATCTCAGAACTGCCATATTTTTAATGAAACGTCAATGTAAATAAGCTAATTATATATTTTCATAAGATTTTTTAGATCAAACAAATTAAAATGAAACATTTTTAAATCTGTGGAAACATGTTGATTTATATATATACCTTACATTTCAGTGTTAGATAAATTTTAAAAGTAGCCAAACATAAATCTTCATTTTTAACGTAAATTTTCAAACAGGATTAGATCCACTCAATATCTCCAAGCTTTCTCAGTATTTATTTACCATCTTCCTAAATGTCCAAGTTTCTGCTCCCTACAGAGCAATGCTTCAAATGTAGCATTTCATCAGTTACAAACTAAACTTGCTGGTCAGCAGTCCCATTCTTGATGAAAGCTTCCTTTGACATGGCGATCCTCGACCTTATTTCCTTCATGAATTAGGTATCCTTTGTCAGAAGACTTACCAGGTACTTGCACTGCAATATGTTCTCCAACTCCTGGTTTCCAATTTTGATTTTCAGTGGATTTCCACTTTTAGAAATTACCACCACTTTTGACTTCTCA
>CABFOW010005736.1:0-30284 GCA_902141385.1 Timema californicum
ACTCAACCTTCCTATTGGTGTGCATATCCATCAGATATGGCCAGTTTGAGTAGGTTCTTGTTTCTTTGAAGTCAGGGGAGTGGGGATTCCCAATCTAGATTGTTATACCACCTCCACCAGACCATTCAACAGTCTCTATCAGACATCCGTAGCATTCACCTTGGTTCAGATACAGCCCGTATCATATATTACAGATAAGCGTGAACACGCTTATGTTTTTACACTTTCTTCATTTTAATTCAAATTTACCTTAAATTTTCTTATAATATTATCAAAAGTATTAGGGGCCTATTTACATGTTTTGATTTTTGCTCGTTTCATACTGGCTTTGAAAAATAGACATCTTATATATCAGATAGGTGAAACTGTTCATGTGACCTTTTTTTTCCTTTTCAGGCAATATAACTTGTCAAAAGATTTTTTTTTACTTTATAACAATCTTGTGGATGTTAAAACCATTAGTAGCGCTGTTCTCTATGATGTCAGTGATGAGAATTATTTAGATGAAAGTGATAGGCCTACAGATGAAGAAGAACATATCTCAGAACGAGAAGGCAAATAAGAATTGAAGCAAAGTGATGTTCTAATGAGAAAGAGGACAACCAAAATGATGATATTGATTGCTATACAGCCATTCACAAGAGAAAAAAAAATAAGCACAAACTTTTGTAAATGACCAAAAAACCTGCTAAGGTGTAGTAAGTAAACGCGCAAAACATAACCTTTTGCTCCACATCCCAGGTGTCATCAGTCCAGCCATGAGTAACTAGGATATTCATGGAATATTTAAATGCCTTTCCAGTAGGTCTAATGTTTTTACCATGATTCAACGCACTGTAGAGTATGCAAACGAATATGTGCTTTCTATACAAAATAATTAATCTCGCCTAAAAGAAAACAGATGAAATTGAAATGAGAGCTCTATTCGGACTGCTCTATTTAGCTGGAGGTTTATCACGCCGATCATCTATACCTTCTAAGTAAAATAGATTATTTCAAACAGGTGGTGAATTTAAAGAGCTTTCAATTTTTGATGCAATAAATCTGCTTTGGTGACATCATAACCAGAGAAGAATGAAAAATAAAAATCACCTGGCACTGTGGGATAAATTTTTGAAAAATTTGTTGAGAATCAGATGTGCTGCTCGTTTGGTGAAAACATTACCAATGACGATAAACTAAAGGGATTTAGAGGAAGGAGCCACTTTATTCAACACATTCCCAAAAACCCAAGGCAATATGGGATCAAAACTTATATGTGATGGTGGATGTCAGAGTGTTTTACACGAATCATATGGAAATTTATACTGAAGCACAACCAAAAGGGCTGTTGTAAGTCAGCAACAAACCAAGAGATGTTGTGAAAAGATTGATGCCTCCTATCTTCAACACAAGTAAGGATGTAAGAAATGATGAATGGTTTTCAGATTTCAAAATGCTCTGAAAATTAGATAAAAAAAAACAGCTTTCATTATTATGTACCATAAAAAAAACTTTGAATTCCACCTGAATTCAAAATTACAAAAAAAATGTGAACCCCTAGCAAGTTTTTTAGGTTTCAGAAAAAAGCAATATTTGATTATGTTGCAAAACCTAGTAAGATAAATGTTATACTGATCTATAATCTTCTTGACACGCTAGTGATCCTGAAATCGAGGAAAAACAAAAACTGAAAATAATAACAGTTTACAACCTAACAAAAGGAGTTGATACAGTCAACAAACTTTGTGAATCTTACAACATTGCCAAGAACACAAAAGAGGGGCTTCTTGTCATTTTCTTTTCCATGCTTAATATCACAGCTATCAACGGTTTCATAATTTTCACAGCAAATACTTAAGAGAAACTATAAATAGATAGAAATCCTTCAGAGGCTCTCGGATGATCTAGGTGATGAGAACATTCAGCGAAGGGTGACTATGGTCACTGGAGAGCTTACCAAGAAAATTTTAAAGAGAAAGAAAAATGCTAGTTTGACAATACAGGAAAAAGAGATTCAGACCTTGCCTGAAGGAGAAAAGGAGAAACAAACCAGACCCGGGACACTTGCTAGTTCTTAAAAAAATATAAAAATACCTGTATGCTTAGGGCCTATTCATAATTCTAAATACATTTGTAGGCCTACTGATTGTAATTCAATTATAGCCCCAAAATTTTGTCTTTGGCTTCCCCCACTCTCCAAACTAAAGTAATAGTATTAGTAGCCTATTCTTTAATAAGTCCAGGTATTTTTTAATATTAAGCCTATTTTTATCTTGAATTTGTTCCGAGTTGGCCACCTATTTTAGAAAATTATTATATTTTCACTTTGTTTTTGGGTGTTCCCTAGTTCAGTGTTTCTAAGGTCATAATAATTTTTTTTTATATATTGCATAAAGTGAGCCTGTAACGTTAACTGCCCCCTAGAGGCTTATAGATTTTGTTATTTTTATAAGAATTATTTTGATTTGCAGAAACAGCTAATATAATACTGCCAATTAAAAACTTGAACGCTAACTATGTAACAAAAATATTCTTTTTCACAGTATATAAACTAAATACTAAGTTTAAATTGATGCTTAAATATAGACCCCTATTGTCATATTATTTTTAATTCATGTATATTTTCATGGCCTGTGGTGAGATTAATCTAGACACATAGGCCTATCATTATGGTAGGCACGACAATCAGTATACCTTTTGCGTGTGCACCTATTGGATGGTTAATGTTCACTTTTGGTTCACTTAACTTAAAGAAACTTGTGTGTGTGTGTGAACAGGATTCACATAACTTAATGTAACAACTAGAGCAAAACAAAGACAGTAAATTTGGAATGATTGAAAACAAAATGTTCACTAAAATGAAACCCATTCATTTAGGGTTGGTTAGACTACCAATACTTGCAATATCTAAGCTTGACTGGATAGGCCTAAACAAAATAAAGTGTAACAAGAGGCTAATACATTATAGTTTGTGAAACACGGACACACTATACCGAACCAACAAATGAAGCACTAAATAATTGTGTTGACATTATTCGAAAATGATTGGCTAGCTATAAACCTTAGTAGGTTCACGCAAAGTCAAAGTTTTCCACTGGACAACTATTTTAAATTAAGTAAACCTTACGTTAACTGCATCGTAATGACGTCCATTTAAAAACACGAGTATAGCCAATACATTACGTTAAATGGACGAAGTTGATCGTGATCCCGGCATGATAAAACCTACACAAATTATGACGCAATCATCCCTTTGAAGAAAAACACTGGTACATTGAAGTCAAATAGACACGTGCTAGATTTAGTTGAATTTTAAATTAACAAGCTACAATAACATGTTAATAATGAAAAGTCTCAGCAAAATAATAGGTTTTATTTTATTTAAATGAGATGAGACAACTAACATAGTTAAGGTTATATTTTGCGAGACAATTTTTAGCTGCTCAAATATTTTATAAGACTATCAACCCTTAGGTATATACTTAAATTATATCAATGCTCAGAAAACATAAAACTGTACTGAAAGATAATATTTACCTGATCTTTTAGATTAATCTAATTAATTTGAAAATATATATTTAGTTAACCAATTAAATAATTTATTGATTGGGTTTAGAACATATCGCCATTTTGATGCAAAGACCTTACAGGTACACCAACAACTTTACTATATGCTTCCTTTTAAAATCGGCTGTAATGCTTGAGCTTAACATATATGCGTAGATGAATACAACATATTTTAATAGATAGATAATATATATTTATATAAAAATGTTAGTATTTGTTTATACATAGCCATAATAATAATAATAATAATAATAATAATATATATTTATAAAAACATTAATTATGGTGATGCGAGCTTAAAATGTATTTTTACATATATATTGTCTTTAATTAATATGTCTTGGAATCTATTGATGGTCAATTAGAGACTTCATTTGCATTGTTAACCAATAAACAGAATCCTTGATATGAGTTGTTTCCCTGAAAAGCTGTTTTCAAATTTGTGTTTAATTAAAATGGGTGATATTGGAAAATTAGCAAGCTGGTAGTAGGGAGAAGAAGGGAGCGAAAAAGTGAGTATGATGGCATCAGTGCATGTTCTTCATTGGTTTCTTTTAATTCACATTACTAATTATATAAAACTTTATTTGATTGGCAAGGTGAAAGATAGGACGTAGATTTATATATTATATAAAAGAGCTGTACTTAGAAATTACTAAGAATCTATTATTTTACCCATAAATTCAGATGAATTATACATATTTATAATATTTACACATTTTAGTAACCCATTTAGTATATCTTGATATCTATAATCCATTTTTATAAAATAGTAAAGAATGTCTAAATTTCTTATCGACTTATATGTGTTAATGAGCGCTAAAAATATCCGAAGGTTTCTCTCCTTCTCACTCATTGGTGTGCAGCCGACAGCTGGAAAATTTATTTAACAGATTTTCATTTAGTTATATTATAGAGATCACTTACTACTTAAGATATGTACCAAAACATCATATCAAGGCCAATCTACATCAGTGAGAATTTGACACTTATAACACCAAGGAGATCAGATATAATCATAATTTGGTTCTACTTAGCCTATGATGTTAGCAATTTGAAAATTCACTGCCATACTTACAAAAAGTACGCCACCTATCCTTATCTTAAGTTAGATCCATCCAGTCCACCTCATTACACCCTATCTCTTTCAGGTAAATAAGACGTATTAATGTCTTTACTAATCCTAAGATGATCACTATTAACAATGTAATATTGTTAGTAAAACTCCTCTTCTATTACTTATCATGGGCTTCATTGCTACTTTTAAAATAGGAGAACTTAATATCTTATTGAAACGAATGTCAATAATTTTAAGTGTAAGGAAGAAATATATAATACGTATGAATAATATGTAGGGATGTTAAATTCAATCTTGTACTGTTATCAGGCAAGTTTTCGTGATTGACCTGATATAGATGTTTACGACCAGAGCGTTTACACGGTTGAACTGATATCAATGTTAACGAAATGTCTATTACCAAGACGATACTAGAGCTTGGTTTTGTATCGCTTTCCTTGACCACACTAAAGAGTATGGTTAGGTAGCACCTATGAGACGAGAATTTGAGCGCCAATTTCAAAACAGCATCGCTTCTTATGTTAGATTTAAACGAGTACAACTTCGTATATCAATAGATTTTAAGTATTTGTAAATTAAATGGACAGCAATTACTAGCTAGAAATACATGAAAGTAAGTAGGTACTTAAAAGCCATTTAGCTATGGATAAAAGAAAGTACTATATGCTCTAGGCCTATTTAACATAACATACGTACCTCATGTTTTTTAAGGCTAGTTTTGGAAATAAATGTTTAACTTTACATGTTGTGTAAACATTAAAAATAGTCAGAAAAAGCACAAATATAACTAAGAATGAACGATGATGAAAACAAATAATATATTTTAAATGTTTTTTTGTCTTAATCTAAGCAAATATAAAAAATATATGTTTTTTGAATAATTAAAAAGTGGTACAAATTTCGTCTCCTAGCGAGGATTTTAAAACAAAACAAGAATACTGTAAGAAATAGTAAAGTTAAGCATTGTAGTTTTACAAAAGATCAAAAAAGCCAACATTAACCTTCCAAACAATTATCACAAACAAACTGATTATAATTAATGCTAGACAAACATATTTCACTACACCACCTAAAGCACCCCGTGCAACAAACCTACTTTTCTCCTCTTCTGTCTTTTGAGAAATGTTTCTCACAAAACGGATATTGAGCATCCTGATCACTATCACTGTCATCTGTTGATCCATAGTCAACGTCGCACTTACTTTCACTTGAAGATTCAGGGAGTGGTACCTTTAGACATCTCTTTGAGCTAGTAATTTTACTCTTAGAGGATGTATCAGTTGACAGTGTAGAGTGTTTTTTATGAGGTAATCCAGTGATTAAGAGGGCTGCACCACGCCGAGAAGATGTTTCTTGTAGTGGAATGACGGGCACTTGTCTTATTTCTCATGGATTAACAGCTTTGATGCCAGAACAGGTAGATGACGAACCCACTGCGGGTCCAACTGATGTCAAAGAAGATGCATTATTGTTTTCATTTTGTTCTCCATCGTCTTGCCGAGATTGAAGCTGGTCAATAAACTCAACATCTTTGAAAATGTTGTCATTGAATGGGAAAATAACACTTTTTCTAAAATCATTTATTTTACTTTCCATTGTTGAATCACTTGCTTAAGCTTATTTAAATACTGAGGCTATCTGCAGATTAGTTACAACTCTGCCCGAAAGGCTACTTAGCCAATTTTCAACGGCTTGGGCTTAGAATGTTTTGAGTGGATACATGAAAGCAACATCCAGTGGTTGCAGTTTTGCTGTTGAATGTGGTGCTGGGCAGACAATTATTATTGACACTCCATTTTCACGTCCAAATTCAATGACGTCGATATTTCGTGTGTGCGAGTAATGGCCATCAAGTATAAGCACAACAAGCTCTTCTTTGTTAGGTCTCACAGTGGCAACAAAATGTGCTAGCCATCTTGAAAACAAAGCTGCAGTTATCCACCCATATTCGTGTTCGACTCTAATAGCACTGGGTGGAGCTCAACCTAACAGTTCAGCTTTCATTAACTTGCGAGGGAAAGTCAACAATGGAGGAACATCTTGCCCTGCTGTAGAATATGCAAGTGACAACAGTGACTAAAGCTCCTCTTTCAACAGATGACAGCTTGTGGACTTTTTTTTTCCTTCCAAAGCTACAACTATTTGACTCTTGTGCTGGACAATTGAAATTCCAATTTAATCTACATTGAAAGTTTTTGTAGGATTGAAATTGATATTTTCCAATTCAATTTTCAAAATTGATAAAAAAAATTGAAGCATTATCATGATTGAAACCTTAAATTCTAGCGCGTTATATTGACTGTGGATTCCGTAATCTCTAATTAGAATGTCTTTTGAAAAATAGGTGCATCCATTTAAAACCATCTTCTTACTTATTATTGAAAAGGGTTGTTTTTGATTGTTTATAGTAGCTAGATGATACGCCAATCGTCTAAGGTCACTCATGGTTAATCCGTAAAAGCTATTTTCCATATCTAAACAGTAGGAAACTAATTCTTCTTCTAATGCTTCGGGTAAAATTGGGTTTTGTCCAATTTTAGTAGTCACCAATGTTTCAGCTGAAATTTTATTTCGTCTTACATAATCTCTTAGTGTAGCTCTTGGGACTTTAAAAGCTTTCGCTGCTACTTTATAGCCCATCATTATATTTTCTTCGTACAGCATTAACGTCCTCAATCATGGATTTCTTATCCCAAGACTATCGTGGTGCCATCTGGGAGAGTACAAAAATTACATAAAAATAAGTTAGGCACAGAAAAATACATCTTAATTCTTTGTTATATCATTTTTATTTAATTGAAAGGTTTTATTTATTAAATGTTTCTTAATTTTTTTTTAAAAAAAAAGGTGGGTATTAATTTTATACAAATTAAATTAATGATATTTTTAATTAATAGTTTAGTCTTTAATAAATTTAATATTTATTTTGATATTTAGAATCTTAAACAGATTATTTCTGCAAAAAACAACAATTACATTAAAGCTATAACTATTATATTTATGTCTTGGACGAAATTTGGAACACAATAGGGGACGAAATTATGAACATTCTACGTCTCAACATGGCGAACTTTCTACTGAACCATGTGAAGTTAATACACATAAAAGGCTTAGAAATAGTCATCATACTTTTAAAATACAATGTTAGAATGGTTAAGTTACTTACCTAGCACAAGAATTAAGATATGTTAAAGTTACCACTGTCAGGACTCGCCGTTGCACTAAAATATAATTGTTTGTAGCTAATGAAACAAAGGACTCTACTACTTGTAGTTTTCCCTGATTATTAGCGCTACATACCTGCACCAGTTCTATACACAACAGCTATAATGCGGCTAATACCAGTTGAGAATGACGATGTGACTAAATTAGGCAGGTGGACGAAATATGGCAACTTTATCTTATAAGTTGAAATAATTAGACAATTATAATAGGCATAAGTTCAAAATAATACCTGCATATAATCTTTTTTTAAATTCCTTAAAGCTACTAGATGAACATACTCTATATTATTAGTTTATAAATTGTATACAGAAGGGTTTAGAAAGGGCTACAGTTTTTTAGGACTCGCACCAAAAAAGGCGAAACAAATATGTACATCGGTACATGCATCAAAGAAGACTTTCTAAAATTAAATAAGCGGAAAAATATACTATTTAAGAAAGTTAAAAATAATCCTATTAGCCCGTTTATAATAGATACTGCAACCTAGATTGGGCATTATCAAATAATTCGCGCAACATAGGATGTTGTATAATCAGATTGACTATGGTCTGGTTTGAGATGTTGTTTAACATATTGAACAATACCAACATGTTTGGAATTTGTGTGTGTGCAGGGTGCAGTTTACTGTTAGGCAACATTTTGATCTATTATGTAAGCCTGTTTGTGTGGTGCTGTACAACAGCTTCTCATCTGAAGTCAAGTTTCATCTTTCACAGAACACACTTGGTTCATTTCGTTCTATGATAAGTTAATATTATAAAATGAGATCTTCTTCCGGGATTTTGGAAAGTGAAAAATGAGCAGTAATTTGATTTAAAAAAAAAGGGCGATGTTGTTGAAAAAATAAATAAATAAATACGGTAATTTTCTTTGCTTCTATTTTGGTGTTTTATTTTCATCCGGAAGACATGCAATAATTCAGGCTAAACATACTTCCTTGGACGTCCTTACCTCTCTGCAACACAACTCGGACTGACGTAAACACAAATCTGCTGCAAAGTGAGTGGGATAACGCGTTGTGCAACACCGTGCAGCACAATAGCGGTTTGTGAAAATTGTGTTTTGGTTGCAGAATCAGATTCTCAAAACAATAGTCTGACTTGCCAGTTATTGAAATGTCTTCCGCATGCAGCTTTTGACACACTCGTTCCACGCTAACTGGGATGGAGTTTCGTATCCCTACCCTTACTTGTTGGTGTTAGAACTAATTAGTAAAAAAAAGTCATTTGGAAATCATAAGAGAGAAAATTATTTTTAACATTGCCTACCAAGTCATGCTTCAAGACCCTTTTAAAAAAAAATCTGGAAACTACTTTTGAAGATGATTGAAATATAAATAATTAGAAAATATATATATTGTTAGTTGTAATGCACATGTTAACAAAAATCAAATACAACTTTTCAACTCAATTTTGGCGTGAATAGTGAAAATTGTGTTTTGGTTTCAGAATCAGATTCTCAAGACAATAGTCTGACTTGCCAGTTATTGAAATGTCTTCCGCATGCAACTTTTGACACACACGTTCCACACTAACTGGGATGGAGTTTCCTATCCCTACCCTTACTTGTTGGTGTTAGAACTAATTAATAAAAAAAAGTCATTTGGAAATAATAATAGAGAAAATTATTTTTAACATTGCCTACCAAGTCATGCTTCAAGACCCATTTTTAAAAAATCTGGAAACTACTTTTGAAGATGATAGAAATAATTAGAAAATGTATATATTGTTAGTTGTATTGCACATGTTAACAAAAATCAAATACAACTTTTCAACTCAATTTTGGCGTGACTATTGCGAAATTAAAATGAAGAGAGATATCTGACAGCCAAAACTATTTTCATATATTTAGGGGTCAAGTCCTGTTCTTAGCATATGCTTATTTTCATAGATAGTGTCAATATATTAATTATAACATTAATATTTTAGTATGTTTTTTTTAATCAATGTTGACAGCAAACAAAAATTTGTATTTTATGAAACTTTCTACCAAATTGCCTCTATTAACACAGCTCATCAATAAACTTAACTGTTGAAATTTTGGTTTTAAACGTGTAACGATAGATAGCATAATAACTGTTACAATAAAATATATTTTCTGCTATAAATCTGAGACAAAATGAAAGAGCGAAATATTACACGAATTCCGGCGAGTCAAACTTAGCATTCAAGGAAAAGATAACTAAATTTGGTTTGCTTCCAAATAAAAATAAATTTATGATTCTTTTGAGTATAATGCCCCATAAAATGTCAATGAATAGAAACAAGCCACAAGAAAACACTTGAAATGATTGAATTTCAGAATGGTGGGTGAAATCATTTGATTAACGCAAATTGGATCGTTTCCCAGATCTACGGTTAAGAATAGCGATAACTTGATATAACCTTGACCCAAAAAAATAAAGTACAAAATGAAGCGTCAATAAATATCGAGATAGTTTAATTCGTACGAAAATATAAGAATGACAAACGAAGTGCTGCACAGCGTTGTTTGATGCAAAAAAAACAACAATAAAAAACCCCATACCAATAAAAGGAATTTCAACTTCAAATTAAAGTACTAAATTTAGTATTGGCATTATTTTATAATACTAGAGGATAAGAAAACTCTTTTATTTCAAAATGTGTATTCCAATAGAAAATTACAAAAATCAAAACTCTAAAAATAGAAATGAAGTTTCACAATACGCAAATGTTGTTGCATAACCTAATTTAGTTCTACTTTAAAATCAAATATATTCATACGTTCCAAAACAAATATTTATATATTAATGCACAAGAAATATGGGAAACAATAGTTTGCGCGTAAAATTTACAAATGTACAGTACATAGTTACATTGGAAGGAATATCTAATTCTTATCGCGTCATAAACATATTTTTATACAGCCGTTTAAGCTACATCATTAATTTACCTTGATTCAAATGATGTTTTTCTAGCCTAATCTAGGATTATATATGTATACTCCGTTTACCCTGAAAGGTAGCAGTCTTACCTTGATGGATTACACTATGGCCCGATCTATAATCTACGCCATAGTGAAATAATGCATTTTTAAAATCCCTTATCCACATATATGATAATACTTTAATGGAGTAGGGATGAGATATTTTATAGGTAATCTACTCGTATTTATGTAGGAGGAGAGTGAAAAGCCATTTATAAAAAACCCTCAGTAGACCCTACTAGAATTCAACCCCGATCTCCCCATCAACAGCAAGCCAGTCTAACACTGAAGTGGTTAGGCTATCTACCATACAGTTAGTCGAAGGGTACAATATAATTTATGTACGTACATAATACAGTAAAAGTTGAATGGAAATAGTAATAATAATAATTATTAGTATCAAAGAGTCACAAACTAAAAATATGAATATTCGAACAAGATGATCTATCTAGTGTGTAGGCATAAATTTGTTTTAATCTATAATGTAAACAGTCATAGTGAGGCTTACAACTTTAAATTGTCAAACTATACTAAAATAGCGTCTATAAATAAAACTCAGACAATACACTTATTTATTGTTTCCACAAATATCCAACGGTAAGTGTTTCAAAAAAGGGGTGTTGTACACTATTTTTTACAAATTTAGATAATATTATGTTGAGAGTAAAATAAATAAATAAATAAATCAGTACGTACAAAAAAAGTAAATTGATTCACTAAACTTAATATTGACTGTAATGATTTTTTTTATCAGATATATCTCTTAATAAATATTAATGCAAATTAATGGCACAGCCCAATCCAATTTGAATAATTTAATATAGACTAGGTAACATTTATAAAATATTTAGACATTTGTTTTTTTAAATCTCATCGCTTGTTCTCTAGAAAATAACTATGGTGATTGATTTTGTTTTGTCTTTTGAAAAGCTGTTCTATAAACTCGTATGTAGATTTTAGTCTTGTGGAATGTATTATATATTTATATATTATGAATATTTTTTTTGTATTTGACTATCTTAAACTAATTAAAGCCTGTAAATCTACCAATCCCAATTAATGTAATTGAATTGTGATACAACCTAACGAAACCACGACTTTATCGCAATAATAAATATAACGAGGATGTACAGTTTTTGAATGAAACTAAACTATACTATAACCATTTTTCAAACGTTTCTTGGGTGGAAAAAAAGTTTGATATGATTGATTTTTTACTGTAGTATTTAAAGATATAAGGATTGTATTTAATTCAATCAAGTGTTTTACATCCACTGACAGAAAAAAAGTCATATCGTGTAAGCGTGGGACAGTTAAAATATCAAATGTAATTTTAGAAAGTCACAGAAAAAATTAAAAGTCACTCCATTTTTACACCGCAATTTATTCCCTATTCATTTATGCCTTCAAGCTCCAAAAAATCTTATTTATAAAGCCAACGTAAACGTAATGAATTCAGAAAATTCTACTTTGTGGTCAATCTTTTCGGTAAAAGATATGTTCTCTAGAAAATAACTATGGTGATTGATTTTGTTTTGTCTTTTGAAAAGCTGTTCTATAAACTCGTATGTAGATTTTAGGCTTGTGGAATGTATTATATATTTATATATAATGTATATTATATATTTTTTTGTTTGTTTTTGACTATCTTAGACTAATTAAAGACCCTGTAAATCTACCAATCCCAATAAATGTAATTGAATTGTGATACAACCTAACGAAACCACGACTTTATCGCAATAATAAATATACCGAGGATGTACAGTTTTTGAATGAAACTAAACTATACTATAAAGTATAACCATTTTTCAAACGTTTCTTGGGTTAAAAAAAAGTTTGATATGATTGATTTTTTACTGTAGTATTTAAAGAGATAAGGATTGTATTTAGCTCAATCAAGTGAATGAAAAAAGAAGTCATTTCGTGTAAGCGTGGGACACTTACAATATCAAATGTAATTTAAAAAAGTTACAGAAAAAATTAAAAGTCATTCCATTTTTACACAGCAATTTATTCCCTACTCATTTATGCCTTCAAGCGCCAAAAAAATCTTATTTATAAAGCCAACGTAAACGTAATGAATTCAGAAAATTCTACTTTGTGGTCAATCTTTTCGGTAAAAGATTAACTAATGTACTACATTAGCTATTTGTAATCTATTAAGTTTTTCTTGGGAACCCATTTTGTTAAGCTGAAGACTTAAGAAAAAGTCCAATATTTCTTCTAAAAATATATAAGAAAGATTTCTATTGACCCCACCCATTCCCCATTCACTTCTAGAGTGAAAGAGAAGCATGGGAGAGGGAGTTTATCAGGTGGTCACGTCACGTCACCTAGCTCTCGTGGCGTGTTGATGAACTAGAAGATTACGTGACCGGTCGCGTGACTGCGCTGCCGTCTATTGTGGGACAGCCTACATGGAAACACTCTTTAACCCCTTAAGAGCGAAGGGGTTCAGATTATCGTCATTGGACGGTGTAATGTAACGTGTTAGAATTTCAAAGTGGCTCAAATAGACATGTTTTACAAAACACTGTGTTTTTATTGTAATGGCTGCTGTGTTATCCTTTTTTATGGCTCTATGATTTCAGTCTTCATTTGACTCATATTATAACTATGTAAAATAACTTAGAGTTTAATAAATATTAACATTTTAAAACCAACTTAATGATAAAATGTATAACGTATATGTGGTCGTGTTTTATTTAAATAAGTTTTAAATTTTCTAGTTTTGTATATCTTTTCACTCAGTTAACACAATTTATGCAGCGTTTCTAATTACCAAATGCGCTCTAAGACAGATATACGTGCGTTAACTTCTATAGAATAGTAATAAGATAGGAATAATATTCAAATACAAAAGTTATTAAAACTATTCTTATATAGGACCCATTCACAAATCAAGTCTTGTGATCTCCAGATTTAAAATTTATAGATATTATTAATATTTATAAAATAACACTAATAATAAACCTATATTAAAATGCCATCGAGGTTAACTGAAAAAAATATATGTAAAAACACTTTTTTCCAACCCGAATCTTATTAAACTTTAAAACCGGGCGAAGTTGGATTGGGCACTTCTTTTGACTCCTGGCAACCACCAAAATGTTCCCCCTAAGGCGAAATGGGCACTGTTACATTGTAGTATTAGTTCCCTTTCAAAATAGACTGTGTAGGCCTTCTGCTATCTGCAGGAATTCCCCTTCCAAGTTAGATTGAACCCAACCTAACCTAGTCTAGCTTAATCTATCCTTGCTCACTCCTATCCAGCTCAGACATACTATATAAAATACAGAGTAGCTAACATGCATCCGGATTAGTTATATTGATCTGTAGTCTGGTGTTGATTTATTGTATTCATATACAATTAATATTATACTGTAATGTGCCTAATATACTTGTTTACAATTCCTTATAGCCGAATATACGTGACCCAATCCAACAATCTCTCACATAAAAAATGCCCAATCCAACAGCACCTTTAAAAAACTTGTACCCAGCCACATAGTATTATATAAATGAATTGTCTTGTTCCTGAATTGATTCAATTCTTGAAAATGCAAACGGGGTTTAAATGTTGACATTTAGACGTGTTTCTTTTTTCTGAGATGGATATATTTTAATGATAGCTTTTAGCACCATAACTATTAACGTTTGAATCTAAGGGAAGTAGGAACGAGGAAAGTTGTTTCAATGGAAGTGCGCCCACATTAGAAGGAAGAGAGGATGGTAAAATGACAGTAATAACTCACGTGTGGAAAATCAAACCTATTGACTTCATCCGAGAAATATGATCTAAATCTTCCCGTAGTTGGTAATCTAGTCTATTGTGGGACCGTGGGACTATCGGTGTGGAATGGAGTGGATTTACTGCATGAATGGATTTTTTTAAATTTCACTAAAGCGAATATTAAAAAAATAAAAACATATTAAAATAACAAATAAAATTACATTATTATTATTATTATTATTATTATTATTATTATTATTAGCACCGCGTCTTACTACCCGTTCAGGTTATACGCACTTACGCTAATGTGTAATGGTAGGGTGATTGTGAGATGAAATGGAGGACTTACAGTTTAACGTGGACTCCGAACCACGGTGGAGGCCTGGCATAATAAAATTACAGTTGAAGTAACACTTCATTGATGGTTGGCGCGGGTTTTACAACTTAGGCTAGATACAGTAGCCCTATGACTTCTTTGGTGCTGACTGACAGCTCACAGCTAACTTCTAACAGCTTTAAAAAGTTGCCGGACCAAATTAAGTATCCCTACGCTGAACCAGATGATCTGCAAAAACATGTGTTTAGCAACTGTCACTTCTGACGGTCAAAATTTAGGTATATGCCTAAATATTGACTGTCGGAAGTCAGCTGTGATATGTCAGTCAGCACCAAAGAAGCCGTGGGGCTACTGTAGTTAAAAAAAATAAAGATTAAAAACCTGTCTCGTNGTATATACCTAAATGTTGACTGTCATAAGTCAGCTGTGAGCTGTCAGTCAGCACCAAAGAAGCCACGGGGCTACTGTAGTTAAAAAAAATAAAGATTAAAAACCTGTCTCGTAAGTCAATACAATTCTTTGTTAGTGATCCTGATGATTGGTCGGTAATCGAACCCGGACCTTCCCAGTCGCGCGTTTGAAGCGTGTTGTTAAGTGGCAACGCAGGCTGAGTTGCCCCCAATGCAGCCGCCACCGTCACCGGCGATGCTGATAATAATGATGGATCACTTGGTCGGGAGACGAACACTCTCTTCTCTCACACATACACACACACACACACACACACAAACACACACACACACACACGGGGAAAAAGTTTTCTAATATCCATCAGGAAAGGAGGAGACGAGGGTACGTTAGTGAACCGACACGAAAAAAAAAAGTCAGGAAATATATTCCGGTTGAGCAAGATTTTATACAGAGCCAGCTGCAATTAAAATAGGTTTTGATATATTAATTAATAAATAAACAGGAAGGATATGTGGTAAACACCAGTTAAGAAGATGAGCACATTAACCCGAAGAGTACTTATGGGCATCGTTTACTATGGTATTTCTTTCTTGGAATGGTAGCTCTAAAGATTCAAAAACCACTAAGGCAATCTTCAATTTATAATTATAGAATATTTTGTTTTTGTGCTATGTAACAATAATTGTATTATGATGAAATTAAATAGTCAAGCTACTGTATTTGTTAGTTACGGTTATAGACGCATATAAATATTGTATTAAAAAAATAATAATTTAAAAATGATATCGGGACACGAGAATCGAACCCGGGATTTTAGCTAAGTAAGCAAATGCTCTAAACACTGAGCTATTCAAGAGTCGTTCCGTGCTCAAGGTCATTCTTCCCTCACATTTTAAAGCATAACTGCAAACATTTCACGAGAAACGTAGTTGGAAATGAGTTAATTTCTTATTTATTAACTAAAAAAAACTCGCTTCTAAGAGTTTTTTAAAAAAAGATATTATACAATTAAATAATAGGCTCCTCTATAAGTTAATTGCGAAGGTAGGGAAAGTTAACTTTGGTAGGTGTACAGACGGTGGGTTTTTCTAAAGGGTTTCTCATTCCCTTTACATGCAAATGCGGGTGTATTTAATTCAATATCTACATTTCTCATCCATATACCCTTAGTAAAGTTAAATTCAAATATTTCGTATAGGTTGTAAAATGCTGGTAAAATCTAGATAAACTATAAAGACAATTTTATTCTGCTAGTAATACACATAACGTCATTTTAATACGATTTCTGGTTGGGGGTAATCCTGTTTCTAATATCCCAGTTAATCGGCCGAGAGATGGGGCCCTAGATAGGTCACTTGTTAGAATTATTATTATTATTATTATTAAAGATGTCTTGTCAGAGGTGAAGGAAGGGTTTGGTAATCAGATAAATCTGTGCCGGGACCGGGGATTGAACCCCGGACCCCTAACACAGAAGTCTGACACCTTACCCCTAGACCGCCAGGTCACCACTTGTTAGAACAATGACATGTAAGTCAGCTTGTGTTCGGCTTGAAACTAGGTGTGTACCCATTAGACATTATTACAGTTCATCCGTTCATAGTCTACAGACCAATTACTTGGGTTTCATTCTATATGTATCACATTTTTTTTTGTAGCAACGCATTGTAGTACCTGTTCAGGCTATACGCATTTGTGATAATTACAGTAATGACTCAGAAATGAGTAAGGTTGAATTTAGAGGAAATGTACCCGTGTTTTCGTGACGGTAGAGTGTAAAACAATTTAGTAAAACCACCCTCATTGCATTACACTTGGATTCAAACCAGATTTTCCTGTCATCGACAGTCGAGTCTATTGTGAGATTGACGCATGAGATCATACGGCCACCGAAGCAGGTATGAATCCCTCCATATATTTATTTAGTTTATAATTACATACAACCTGAACATGCAGTAAGATACTGTGATTAAAAAAAGTTTAGTTTGATCTAAGTTTATAGACTTTGCATTATGTAAAAAAACATATTCTTGATGAAAAAATAATTATCTTAAAATAGGACGAATTGGTTTGCTGTTGGCATATTCGAATTATATAGTCTAATTGATCAAAATGAAACCAGAAAGTATTCCATTCCTGGGGATTGAAGAGTAAACTTGTCGCGTCCAATAATTTATCTATAAACACTAAAGGTGACCTGGCAGTCTAGGGGTAAGGTGTCGGACTTCTGTTCCGAGAGTCTGGGGTTCAATCCTCAGTCCCAGCACAGATTTATCTGATTGCCAAACCCTTCCTTCACCTCTGACAAGACGTGTATTAATCACATCTTGTGAATGTGTGCCTCCACCGTAGTTCGGATTCCACGTTAAACTGTAGGTCCTCCGTTTCATCTCACAATCACCCTACCATTACACATTAGCGTGAAGTGTGTATAATCCTAACGGGTAGTAAGACGCAGTGATGATGATGATGATGATAATAATAATAGTAATAATAATATAAACACTAAACTACTTTGATCTGGAACAGCGTATGATTGATATCTACTTATCATCCAAAAGTTGTTGAGAAATTTCTTATCGACAAAAAAAAAGTGCTTTTAATAAAAGAGTGCACCTGGCACTTATTGTCTGTATGTGAAGATCAATTTGTTCCCATTGTGACAGTTGCAACACTCGGCGTGAGAATAAACTAGGGTCTATAATTGTGCAAGATCTTATAAATAGGCTTCACAAATATGGAAGCCAGTGATGTTTAATCCGTGGTTATTTTTATTTACTCTTCGTCTTACCCATCCTGGCTATTAATATTTTTAATGCTGATGATATAGTGACGAGGAAGAAATAATTTGGAGGAAATGTACCCACATTTGCGCGGAAAAATCTTGGGTACACCATTAAGGGGAAAACACCCAACTTTTTACCACCGATGTGGGTAATAGATCATAACACTATACCAGATTACTAGATAATTTCAAGATCAATTGGCTGCTTTCCTTACTGTGGATTTTAAAAAAAAATTATTGTTTGCTGACTTAGTAAATTGATTTGAAAAGAATCATTATAACTTCATATACATTTCAACCTTCTTTAAACGTCATTTATCGTTATAGAGACTAATTATTTTGCTTCTACGGTCCATAATTTTATTCCAGGAATACCTAAACTTTGGGCCTTTTGTTTGAAACTAAACAATAAAACGAAACCTTTATATACACTAATCAATGAATGTCTCAACTACGTGGGTGATACTATAAAATAAAATGTTTAAACATAAATCACATGTATTTAAAAAAAATACACCAACACTGTCGAAATATTAATTTTTTTTTACTTAAACGAACTTGGAAAAAAGTTGGTAAATACATTGTAGTGCTTTCTTAGGGAACCATAGATTTAAATTTTTCTCAATGGGAAATGCACTTATAATAACAGAAATGTCCAGAATAACCAAAAACTTGTAGGCAAATTCATATTATAAATATTAACGCCAAACAAATATTCGTGATAATTAATACAGTACAATGAGGATAAAGATTGATAGGTTACACTTGACCCACTAGTTGTTTCAAATAAAAACAAACTTTATTAATTTCCAAATAGGCTTATTGTATTTAAAAACTAAGTGTATGTTTTGATTTCAAGAAATTGTAGAACATACGCAAAATAAAAGTAACATGTTCAGATAATTATTTTAGTGGCCATCTCGTAAATGTGGGATAATTTAAATGATTTTCTATTATTACAATATTTTAATAAGTTTTTAAGATGATAATATATCAATAGCCATAGGAAGGAATCTTTAGAACAGCTTCAAACAAATAGAACAAAAACTCTTCATTTTGTTTCATCCGATTCAGTTTTTAGTATATTAAAAAATCTAATAAATTTGTTTAAAATTTCAGCTTTGAGGTGCATATGTACTACTAATTTTAAAATTTCAGACAGACAAACTCTTAAATTTATTTTGGTACCACGTCTCACTGCCAACTCAGGTTAAACGCTTATGTACTAATTACACTAATTTGTTGAATTTAGAGGAAGTGTACCCACATTTGCGTGGAGAGAGAGAGAGAGAGTGTGTGACACCATTTAAGGAAAACCATCCTCCATACACCAGACCGGGATTGAGCCACGATCTCCTCGTCATAGGCAGTCTAGTCTATCACGAGTGTAGCGTGTGTCCACCGAAGTGGGTCTTTATTTTATTAATATAAACGGATATATTAGAGTTATTTCATAAATCTTGATAATTATCTATAAAAAATGAAAGTCTCAGTTAATTATGACTTGAAGTATCTATAAAACTGCTTCTAATAACGTTTATATAGTCCCCAAAAAAGTGTAGTCCTGTCGGAATTGAACTGTGCCATCCCAATATTAATAAAAACCAACCAAACACACGTGGTACGTTAGTATGTCCAAATAGTTTTTTTTATTTAATAAAATTCTCATTTGAATTACCAGAAAATATTGATATCTTATTTTCCGCCTTTGGGCCAATTTGCCAGCCAAAACAGTTTGATCGTGTTGTGACATAATGAAATACAATGGGGACGAGCGATGTGAGATGAATAATCAATCACCTTCTCTTATTATGCATGAAGGAAGAAAAAGGAAATAAAGGGGCAAGAAACGAACGCAATAAGGCTGCAAATTGATAGAATTAGCCCTACAAATGACATGACTTGTAGCCGTTGTTGACTTTCCTTATGGTAATGTAAACAGTCGACCATTGCAACCTTTTATAAAATACAAAGTATACTTACGTGCGTCGATTGGGATCTAGACGTGTTTTTTTTTATCGAATGTCACTTGTCGACCTTTGGTCCGCTGTTTCAATTATTGCTTTTTGCATAAAAGCTTCGTCGAAGAAGTGCACGCATACGAACTAAGATGGTAATAGAGTTTTGTTGGTGTTACTGCCATAGTAAAGAGCCATTAATTGAATGCCGTTGAATGAGTGGTCAAGGTTCGAATCTCGGACGAGGGGCATTAAGATTGGATTTCCACATACATGCTTACCGCTATACTGTGTGCATTTCTTCTATGTTTTCCTCCTCAGCTGTAGCTCTTATAATATAAGAACACGCGTTATAATCGAAATTATTAAGTAGGTTATAGCTGTTATTTTAAATTTCAATTAAAATTAATATGGGCGAATTGCTAAGACGCTAACAATTATTTTGCCTGTTTTGATGTCAATAATTTCTTTCAATTTCATAAAACTTTCTAAGCCATTAGAATTGCATAAAATGGACAAATCTTGAGAGATGTATCAACATTTGCTTAAATATAGGGTTAAAAAACACAATGTAGAGAAACTTCTCAGACTCAGCTGATCGGGGTCAATTCCCAAACTGCCGAACCAAAGATATGCGCGCTAACCCCTTACCTAGTCAAATGCTTTAATTTCATTTGAACCATTCTCACATCCGTGGGCACATTGACAAAGTCCTTCATTTTGTCTTGTCTGGTTTTCCAGGTGATGGTAAGGTCGAGTTTCAAATCCCAGCAGGGTTAACTGAGGTTTATTTTCCTTAAGACCTTTTCCCAAACTGCTTAAACGAAAATTCGGGTACACTAACTCTAAACAGAGGGGGTGAGGGGGGGATAAACTCATGACATACAAACTAACTTAACCTATAAAAGCATAATTAACACTAGACTAAACATCCGCCCATTATCCACTGGAGTGGGGGTCACTGACAGCTGGCAAAAATTACCAGAATTATTTTCATGTATCCATTCGCCAAACCATATGCTCTGCCAGACCAAGACCATGTGCTGAGCTGCTATCACTTTTGGCAATCAAAACTTTCATAGCAAACTATTTGTTTTTAGTTATGTTTTTCTTTTACCTGTTTTTACGTTTTGATGCACGAACATATGAAAATAACCGATTGGATATTTCTTTTGTGTGTAAGTGGCTTCTGTGGTTCACTTAAAAATTATTTACAAATTGTAGCAAATAAATTAAGATGGCAAACTATATGAAACAAGGGCGGTTACTGACAACAGACAAACCGTGCCCGTTTGTGTCTATGCGCATTTGTTTACAAAATAAAAAAGTTTTATTTTTAAACTAAAGTTAAAAAACACATTTATTCATATTTATAAATATAAAAGTGTGAATATAATAATTTTTTATTTATTATTTCATGCACTATATTATATATTATTGCCACAATCGCGAAACAATGAAACAAAACTGTCTTATTATTATATGTTGTACTTTAAATAATCTACGAAAAAGTCAATCGTACAATATTATTATTATTATTGTTAGCACCGCGTATTACTACCCGTTCGGGTTATACGCACTTACGCTAATGTGTAATGGAAGGGTGATTGTGAGATGAAATGAAGGACCTACAGCTTAACGTGGAATCCGAACCACGGTGGAGGCCTGGCATACCTCACATTTACAAGATGTCTTGTCAGAGGGGAAGAAAGGGTTTGGTAATCAGATAAATCTTTGCCAGTGTACCACCGCCTTTACTCTACCCCGAAGAATAAGGCTGGCGCACAACAAACAATAAAATAAAAAAAATAGCAATTGCAGAGGGCTGTGAGAAATATAAACAAAAGTAAACAAACCAGTTTACTTATTTTTTCCGCGAACTCATACCTCAATTATATTGATGTTCTTAACCAAAAAAGGGGATGGCAAAAACAGGAAACCTGGATTAAGAAGAATATATGTCAATGATAACAATTTGTAGTTTTATTGATAGTGAGAATAAACTTGAACAGAGTATATAAAAAGGGCGATTAAGTTGTACAATTTGGAATAGCTTACAATTCATGAAGCTATTAGCATACGAACATAATATAGAAACAAATGAACAATTAACTCTATAAGCCCGCAAGGCCAATGAGTTAACTGACGACAATATTCCAATACAAAATCTGGCTATGCAGACAAAAATACTCCATACGAATGATAATACAAGACTTTTGCCGTATGGGCCATTCAGTTAAAAGGGGTTCATAACAAAATACTTATAACTTTATGTTTACAACACGAAACTTCCCACTGCCTGATGGGCATTTTTGATATACAAAATAAACATTTGTCTGTTAAATATGACTCCAGGTAAAGTAAAAATATTCCAAGTCTAGAATCGACTACAACATCCACAGTGACGTTCGAAAATTTAAGTCCAAAATATCAGACATATTCACAAGTTAAATATGACGAAAAGATTCTAAGTCCAATATGTTTGGAATATTTACTAAGTCCAAAATGATAGATATATTTAAAAGTTAAATATGGCGAAAAGATTCCAAGTCCAATATTTTGGAATATTTTCTAAGTCCCAAATGATCTGACATATTTACAAGTTAAATATGGCGAAAAGATTCTAAGTTCAATATTTTTGGAATATTTACTAAGTCCAAAATGATCTGACATAATTACAAGTTAAATATGGCGAAAAGATTCTAAGTTCAATATGTTGGACATATTTACTAAGTCCAAAATGATAGATATATTTATTTACAAGTCGAATACGACGCGAAAAGAATTTCCAATATACAACTGCCGAAACGGATTTTCGTACCTTGCGAATATTTCCTGGACATCCAAGGTTTGTCCTAGGGGACAGCCCTGCCAAGAAGTACCGTCCATGTTGAACAACATGAGTATTTATATGATTATACAAGCTCAAAGAGGGGGAAGAGGGGTGAATACAAAACATAGGTCAACATGACATAGCGACGGGAGGGAGGGGTTAGAATATACACCCGCGGAGCTGGACGAACTTTCTAGAACAATAACAATCTTTTTGCGCAGGCGCGCCACACACTTTTCCACACCCCGCCTTGAGGGATAGAACATTTTACTAGTCCAATATTTCTCCTCGTTCAGTTGATCAATATTTTGGTAGAGGCAAGTTGTCTTTTTTTGTGTGGGTGGGAAACAGTAAGTTGGCGCAGCAACAGTGGGGGACTTTGGTGAGGTTTCTTGAGTTTAAAGTTTTTTTTTGGAGCATATATTCCAAATAAATGCTACACCGGGACCGAGGATTGAACCCTGGCCCCTATCATAGAAGTCTGACACCTTACCCCTAGAGCACCAGGTCACCTACAATCGTACAATAATCCTTAAGAAGTATTATTATAAGCATTTATTAACACTTTTGATTGATAATATAGTATTAGCTAATACAATTATTTTTTGTTAAAAATAGTTTTATTTTTGATTAATTTTTTTTAAAATCTCCCTTTTCGGCGTTATTTCGTGCTTATTCAAAATTACATGTTATCTTAGGTGTTTAAGTATTATTTACATATTGAGACAATGTATGCTAAATTAAAATTTATTATTGAAACCTTATATATTTGGTTTAAAATTCTTTATCAAATTTGTCTGCATATTTCATAATTTTGTAGCCTAAAGTTAGCCTACACTACAACAAAATACTAATCAAATTACAGCATGGTCAAAATTTCTGATTTATTTAAAGATTTTTTTTTGTAAAAGTGGTGTTATCTCGTTTTATAGGAGGATTCCGTGTAACAAGACAATTTCGTTTTATTTCATTTATCAAAAGCATTGTTAATAATATCTAAACCTATCAAGGTGCTCTGGTGGTCTAGGGGTAAGGTGTCGGGCTTCTGTGTTGGGATCCGGGGTTCAATCCATGGTCTCGGCATAGATTTATCTGATTGCCAAACCCTTCCTTCACCTGTGACAAGACGTTTATTAATCACAACTTATGAATGTGTGGAATGCCAGGCCTCCACCGTGGTTCGGATCCCACGTTAAACTGTAGGTCCTCCATTTCATCTGACAATTCCCCTACCATTATACATTAGCGTGAGTGCGTATAACCCGAACGAGTAGTAAGACGCGGTGTTAATAATAATACTAATAAAAACTATCAAAGGAAAAAGTACTTGATTTCATCTTTGTATGACGGTTTTAGCTATATCGCGTCTCACTATTTTTACGGGGCTTTAAGTATTACTAATAAAATAATAATTATTTTCACATAGGTTAACGTTAGTGTCTTTCAACCAATGTTCTCAATAAAATATTCTGCTATGTGTTGGTTATCGCCACTCCAGTGGCGAATAAACTCTACTAATATGCATGTACTACCTTGAATCTAACCCATGGTCAACGGAACCTAGTCACCATAACTTACCACCGAACCGCGAGGCCAGGTTTTTGACTGTGTTAATAAGTAAAAATGTAAATTTTATTTGATCCTATCATCACAAATGACGGTCGTATCGGGGCTACCCCATCATAATAATTTTTGTCTTGCAAGTATGAACAAACCTCGTCCGCACTTATTTTCATTCATTGGGCGTGACTCTTTAGATGAAAGTCGGCGATAGTTTCAAAGTGAGTGAGTGATTGGGCCGGAATGCTCAAGTTGTGACATTGTGAACGGCCACCGACAGTTTCGCGTGACTATTATTACTTAAAATCGTTAATAGGTTTTCTTAGATGGGACAAAGTTGGTTTTGGGACACACGGGGGCATTTGTCTAACGTATTAATCTTACTATACTTTTTGTGCTAATAGTGCTTAGTTTTAGTATCTAATATTTGACGTATTGGTTAAGTTAGTTTGTACTGTAAGTTATGGACTGATATAATCATTATGTTTAGAAATAGAACTTTAAACTCCCCTTCCTAAAAAAATAGGAAAAAACAGAGAATTGTCTTGATGGGGTCAAGGTGGTGGTTTGTTTAGTATTTTTCATCACCTCATCTTAATACCTGCTCAGGGTATACTTATACCTGATAATTACTATAATGGGGTAGGGATGAGGAAGTAAGAATTCTAGAGGTATTCTATCAATATTTGCTTGGAAGGAGAGTGGGAAACCATTTAGGGAATACTACCCTCAGTACACCCGATTGGGATCGAACGCCAATCTCCCCGTCATCAGTAGTCTATTCTATTGCAAGAGTAGCGCCTTAGACCATGTGGCCATAAAAGTGGGCAATGGTACACGTTAAAAGTCTGAGAGGGAGAGTCTGTGATGGACGTGAGGAAATCAATTGTACAATTGTGTTTTTTGCTATTGGCAGCAAAAAGCCAACCACAGGGTCGAAGGTGGCTGGGTCATCCGAGAGAGCTCGTGACATTAATTGATCACAAATTTTTAGCTGTCGATTTCCACACGTCCATCACAGACTCTGCCTTAAAATATGAGTGACGAATGATCCTGGGCACGAGATGGCTACTGGATAGTTCAGTTGTTAGAACATTGACTAAAGGTCCCGGGTTCAATTCCCGTGTCTAGGTGTCATTTTTCTATTTAAAAAATATGATATTTAGATGTGGCTTTAATCATAATTAACAAATATAATAGTTTAGCTATTTAATCCATCATGTTATTATTGTTATTATAACTAGGTTTTACAGGCCCATCGACATGATGAGGTACTTATGTCTACAGACTAATAGTTCTATAAACAGTAGACCTCACTCCCTCCGTGTTTTATTAATCGTTAATACAGTCTTAAGGTGGAGATTCAGGGAAAGCGAGAAAAGGTGTTTTCACAGTTTTTATAACAAACTTTTTTTGTCAAAATAAATCTAATATCGCTTCAAAACAAACATAGAGTTTAATTTTCTTCACATGAAAACATCAACAGATGTTGAATTTGTATCAAAGGTGTCCTGTAATTTAATGATGACTTTTTATCTTCATTTAAAAAGGTTGTAAGATAATAACACTATGCTCATATTTTAAAGAAGTAATATTTGATTTAAAAAAAAATGTTTTCTATAAAAACTGCAAAAACACTAGCCTTCTCCTGCGTTCTATTTCTCTTTTGATTTCAATTTGATATATTTTCCCTTGGTGATAACATTAGAGAGAAAACAAATGAATACCACATTCAATAGTACATTCTATTCTTAGAAAGTAACCGTTGTTCACGTGATTTAATAATTCGATCCAGAAATAGGTTTCAAAATTAAAAAACAACAACATTCGTCCTTCAACCTAGGTTCAAAGATTATCCCTACCAAAACCAAAACAATGTTTCATTAATTAGCTCTAGTCACATACCTCTTTCGGGTCCATGTTTTAACTAAAGTACTCTTTAAAGCTCTTCATAAAAAAAAAGGGCGGGAAACATAAACAGCTGCAGCTTCAGTAGTAAACTGGACAAATAAGAAGAAAGGCTTATAAAATCCTATTACATCAGGTCTAAATGAGCGTTAATTGGTTCATGAGCCCTACAGTAGCCCCATGGCTTCTTTGGTGCTGACTGACAGCTGACGGCTTTGAAAAGTTTTCTGCCCAAATTATGTATCCCTACGCCGAACCATATGATCAGCAAAAACATGTGTTTAGCAGCTGTCAGTTCTGAGAGTCAAAATTTTGGTATATACCTAAATGTTGATTGTCAGAAGTCAGCTGTGAGCTGTCACTCAGCACCAAAGAAGCCATGGGGCTACTGTACTAATAGTAGTTCTAAGGTGCGACACCTTAACTCAGTCGGTAGCATGTATATCTACTGGGCTAAGGATCCCAGGTTCAATTTCTGGCATGGCCGAAAAATATTACCAATGGTCAAATGTGTGTTTACCCTTTCATGGTGATGAGTTAACGGCCGGGGGTTGGATGTTGTGTCTGTTCTAGATTTAAGCAAGTTTATAAGCCGTGTTCTGATATAATCAATAGGTTCATAAAGTGCACGTTAAGCACCTCAAATAAATGAAAAGTATTTCTGAGAATAGTACACACCTCCCTCCTACATTCAAAAAACGATAAGTACATCATGTTTACAATTATGTTATGTTCTTATCATTACTATAAATAATTTTTTTTAAAGTTTAAATATTTTCTATAATTTCTCCTTGAATGTGAAGTTTGATATTTTCCCTTGATGATCATGTTATACAAAAAACAGATGAATACTGAATTTAATAGTAGGCCTATATTAATAGTTAATAAGCGTGGTTTACACGGTTTAGGATGTATATCTTTTAATAGATGTCTAATTTAAAAAAAACAACCCAAGTACTCAATTGAGTAACTAGAATTTTAAATTCAATTGAATTGAGCTATTAGATGAAAACATACAAACCTTTGAGTGTCCGCCATACTGAAACAAATAGCTAGATTGAAAAACTATGCACATACATTGTTCGGCCTAGGTTCAAAGAATGCTGCTGCCAAATTTGGTTGAAACTTATTCACACATATGACAGTTATCACGGAACAAATATCCGGACCGACGATGGATGAAATGTCAAATGGTCAAGTTAGAACAGAACCACGATACGCCCAGTCAGATATAAAATAATATTGTATTACCAATAAAACTCAGTGGTGTCACGTATCACAGTTTATAAAATACTGCCCTAAAAGGTTATTTCTATGGCGATCCAACTATAACTGCCATCGCCCATGAGCCCCGACATGAAGTCGCAGGGGTCTAATCCCCGTCCGGTGAACGAGCTGATTGGAGGTCCTGCTCGGGAGACGACTCTAGAGGCCTGGTATGTCAGGTATGTTGTCACATACATCTGGAACTGTCAAGTCTTCTCTGCTGTCATATCAGATATAATACTACAAGGAAGGCCTGGCTATGGACCTCTAAGAGGGGAGGGAGATCTCTAGGGGGCGAAGGGGTCACTTACTTTTACACACTTCATCTGTAGCTATGGATTCACACGTTCACCACAAAAAAACAACAACAACAAGAGCAGTGCAGAGAAGTAGTCACGTGATTTACTTCTAGACCAATCAGACTACCTCAGCACCATCCACATTGTCCGTTCGGTATGACCTGAAATTGTTTCAGCTTGTTTCTCGGTTCTGTGTAAGAGCATCTCAACCAAATTTCAAAACCAACCTGCCCCAAATCGATGCGCAGGCTCCTACAAAGTGAGATACAAGTAGGCTGGTGCGATTACTGTTGTTGTGAGGAGTCTTGTACAGATGTAATCAGTCAGTTTAGAAAGTGCGTTTTAAATACTTTTTTTATATAATAATCAGTTAACTAAAAAAAAGTTGTATTTGAAATTATTTAAATACGTCAGAAAAAAAAGTACAGTGTATAGTTTATTGTATAAGCTCATCCCTATTCTAATACAATGCTTGTAATTACAAAATAATTATTTAAATAAGCTTTTTCAAACTATTTTCCTTGTTCCTAAAACCTCAGCGCAATGAATTTATAGTTGAAAAATCTCTACTTGGATTTGAAGTTGATATTTTCCCTTTGTGATCAAGCTAGACAAAAGTCAAATTAGTATTATAATATATATATTCAATTATATTAATAGATAATTCCGTTGTTCGCGTGGTTTAACACGTCAGTCTCGCAATATAATAAAAAAATAAAAATAAAAGAAATCCTTAGTACTGGATAAATTGCTTAGAATTTTAAAATAAAATCACCTGAGATAAAATATTAAACGAAAAACCTTTTGAGTGGCCGTCATATTGAAACGGATGATCAGTTTAAAAAACTATTTACATACATCGTTTGGCCTAAGTTTAAAGAACATCCTTTATAAATTTCGTTAACTTTGTTCACGCATTTGGCAGCTATCATGGTACAGATAAACAGACATACAGACTTTTAATCGGCCACCATCTTGAAACGAATATTCAAATCGAAAAAACGTGTGCACGTGTTTTTTGGCCTCGGTTTAAAGAATGTGCCCGAGAAATTTGTTAACGTTGATCCATATGTTTGACAGTTATCGTGAAATAAACATTCGCACAGACAGACAAAGTGTTAAATGATCAAGATAAAACAGGACCTCTCTATACCCGGTCAGTTATCAACACATATTTTATGATCATCAGAGCATCACGTACCACTGGAGCTGAAGGTATTCATACCACAGTTTGAAAAACACTGGCATGTAATACAAGAGAAGAAAGAAGGCCAAAGTGAAAAAATAATAATAACAAATTTATAACTCCCTTCAAATGCATATAATTGGGATTAATTCTAGACCCATCCAAAAGTTAACTGTGATCAAGATCGAGGCAATTTCAACACTTTAGGACTGCATAGACACCATTGCGGGCATATGGGGCCGTTTTAACTTTTAAGGTGAAGATGTATTCATGTAGGTCCATAAGAAAAGGACAATGTTTTGCAGCTGTTTTTATAACAAAACATATTTTGGCCAAACAAATTAAATACTGCTTCTGTAGAAACATAGAATTTAATTTTCTACACCTGGTGATATCAACAGTTCCTGAATATCTCTCATGAGCATAGCGGCATTAGACGAGAAACATTTTAAATGAAGAGAAAAGTTGTCATTACATTCCAAGACACCTTTGAAATATATTCAAGAACTGTTACCATGTGAATAAAATTAAGATCTTATGTTTGTACTGGATCAATATTTGATTTATTTTGATTAAAAAAAAGTTTTGATATAGAAACTACATAAACACTGACCTTTACTCCTGTCCCCTACATTTACAGCTTAAACTTTGGACAGACTCATATACTTCCTCCCCCCTCCCCCCATCACACTTCCCACACATAGCCAACCATACGATGCTTTAACAGATAATGATGTGAAGTGAAGGTGAGAGAGAGATGGACGTCACTTGTCACACAGATACCGATATCGAGTGAGTGAGTGATTGACTTGGCATGTCTTGTCAAAGATAGGGAGGGAACTCTTTGAAAAAGCACCGCCCTAGAGACAACTAGGAGGCACCGCCTCTTCAGAACAACTCTATATTGACATAACACGCACCGGTGGTAGATACTGGCCAGCTCTTATAGTCTGACAGACCACGGTTCGAGACCAACTGACGCTGGTTCTCACAAACGATTGGCTGGTTAGGTCAACTATGGATATCCGAGAGCCTAGCTATGATCCCAAACTCCAACTCGTGACTGAGTCGCCCGGAAGGTTGATTATAGGTCCAGAGGAATACGATCACAACCTCCTTGGTGGTCGAGTGATTAATAGGGTGTATAATTCGGGAACTCCCGGAAACATCTTGAATTTGTTGTATGTCGAGAAACAGTAAAAAAAAAAAA
>CABFOW010005737.1:3391-39189 GCA_902141385.1 Timema californicum
ATATATATATATATATATATATATATATATATATATATATATATATATATATATATATATATATCATGTGCCATATTTTGTAACCCCAATACCAACAGCGACTGCTTAAGACCAGTTCTTTTTACTCTACTTCACTCACTGATTAGCTAGTTTTATGTTATATAGATTATCATGGTTCCTTGAAAAATAAGAATTACAACAGAATGAGTCCTATCTCCTTCTGATAAGTAATTTTTGAATTTACTTGAAAACAAACAAACATAGAGTTAAACAAACATTCTAAAAATGTATTTTTATGTATTAGTTTAGTTTATGATATGTATAAAAGAATGAAACGCCTTAAGAATTTGACCGTGCTGACAAATATTAGAGTGCCCTATCAACTCAAATAAGATTGTATTGTTGGTTTAGTACTGAGAAAGAAATCTATATTAAACTAATGCACAAGCAAAAGTATGAAATGACTGAATCCATTCCTAAATTTAAGACACAAATGCAAGCATACTAATAATGATTTTCATACGTGGTGCCCTTATTGCAATGAACACCAAAATAAATGATTTAGACTTAACATAAAATAAATTAAATTAAATAAACCTTATTTACAGGCAAAACCATAAACTAACTGAAAAATTACTTAAAATTTAAGAGGAAAATACACGCACGCTAACAGTGGCTCTCTTACGTGCATGCATTGTTGCAATTAACAACAAAATAAATGGTTTTAATTTATTATCTAAGGAGCAAAACTAAATAAGCACAATATATATGAAAAACTAGAAAATTACTGGAAAAATACTTAGATTTAAGACAAAAGATGCATACTAGAGGGGACTTTTTTACAAGAAGGCAATGTTGCGATGAACAGTAAATACGTGCATTATTTACTTTTAGACTTAGTCACTACATTTAGTTATAAATTATTGTATTTTAATTAGGAATTCTGTACTTTTTTGTTATTAATTGTTTACTATTAGTTAAGCACTCTGCATGAATATGAACCTAGCCTGATCTATGTAAATTAAAGAACAAATTACAGATGATGGTTTCCTAATGTATATTTTTTTTGTGAAAGAAACACAAGCTAATTTATTGTGTGAATGCAAAAAATGTCATAAAACTTACACCTAAAACACTCGTTGCCAAGGAGATTTATAATATATGGTTTGTTGATATTGCCTCCAAACCCCTTGTTGCTAAGGAGAGTTACAATAAATTTAATTCTTTAAGAGTCAATATTCTTGAGTCGATACAAATTCAAGACGAAAATTTGACCACACTAATAGTAGGTTTTTCCAACACTGCTTTGCTAGCTGATGAAATAGTGTAATGATACAGTTATTCGGATTAAGAGGAAATATCCGAAGAGACATCCAGACGACATGCTAAAAGTAGAGTTAAAAAAGATCATTAAACTTGGTCATTGATCAAGTTAGTTATATAAAAAATGTTGGTGATTATAATTAATATGGAAAACATACAATTTCCACAAAAACAAATGAAAGGTAAAATAAAACATTAAATTTTGTATATAATTTCTGTCAATTTTAGGTTAATATTTAGACAGTTCTTCAAATACCTATTTTATTTAATAATAAGTTGTATGAATATAAAGAATAAACAGCGATGTTATAATTTAAAAAATACTTTTTTAATACATTATTTATGTGGTTTTGCTCTTTTCAAATTCTTACACTAATTTTGGTTGGCTCAGTGATATATATATATAAGGAAATATCCACTCAGTGACTCATTCACCTCCCATATTCCCCCAACCCCTGGGCCTGTAAAAGTAAAATTGTTCGTGAAGGTTCCCTTTTGGAGGGACCTAAGCAAGATATACGAGAGGGAATTTTGTTTCGAAAGGGTGAAAAGGAGAGTTGAAATGTTTCAAAATTCACTGATATTTTCTTTTGAACCAGTGGATATAAAGCCTTGAAATTTAAAATGAAGGTTCCTTTACACAGAAAGTTTTTGGGGCTTTACATATCTCTTGGCCTAAGAGTGTGGAGAGGGGTGGAATTGTATGAGACTAAATTACTCACTCATCACTGAACTTCCTCAAACTCTGGACCTGGAAATATGAACTTTTACTTGGCATGAAGTTTACCCAATGCAGTTTGATAAAACTAAAATTGGGGAGCTTATAAATAATAGAAAACTTGTTTTATATGTGGTAGAAAAGATTAAAATTTGTCATACACAGAGAGATACAAATCCAGATATCTAAATAAATCTTAAAATTGTATACATCTAAAAGTGAATTGTAATAAAAGGCCTTGGGTACGTGGAATCAAAATTCACAAAACTAATAGTAAGCAAATACTTCTTAATTTGATGGTAAATTAAAATTTGGCAGACGGGTAAAAAGAACGCTCCAAATGATTACTAAGGTGTGATATGCTCAATTTTTAATCGGGACTTTACAAAATTTGGAAGAGAGGGGGTAGGGAGGGATTGCCAACATATAAAAGCACTCTAGATGTGGTAGAAAAATTAAATTTGGCAGACAGGTATAAGAACAACACCAAATAAACATATTTATATTAAATTTTGAAATTTCTAAGTAGGAGTTGTTTAAATAGAGCTTGTTATATTTTCCAATACTAATAGAATTAACTACTTTTCTGTTTGGTAGAAAAATTAAATTTATCAAGAAGGTATAAAGACTTATTCATATAGACATAAAAGACTAAAGATTTTTAATTGACAAATTAGGGAAGAAGAGATGTGTGGTTAAGTAAAACTGAGAAAACCTCTTAGCTGAAGCAGCAAATGGAAACTTGCGATGAATGAAGAGAATTACTCCTATAACAGATTAAGTAATACATATTTACTATTTAAAAAGGGAGATGGTGAAATTCAAGCTTTAATAATTTTTAAAATTAGAATAATAAATATTGTTTTAGTGTGGAAGAAGATTGAAATTTGACAGGTGGTTATAAGAACGACCCCAAACAAACAGTTCTTTAGATTTCAAAATGATGAAGTGGTAAATGGGGATGTGGGGTCTCTTAAAGATTTAGAGAACCAATATAAGACACTTTTTGGAGTGATATAAAATAATTGTAGATCTACATTTAAGTTATGAGAGCTTCCTTGAGAACCGAATGAAGTCTGAACAAATCTAATTTCAAAAATAAATCTTAGGAAATAGAATAAATAAAAATTTATACAACTAATAAAATTATAGAACATAATTTTCGGCGTATCTTAAAATTTAAATTTGGCAATCACGTAAATAAACCTAGTAATGTAATCAAATAGATCTTTAAACTCAAAATGGGAATGTAGTAATTGGAAAATGAAGAGGTGAGGGAGTTAGTAGCTTAAAATATTTGAAAAATAAATACTATAAAATAATTTTTTGTGGAAGTAAATTTAAATCTGTGAAGTTTGTATCAGGATTAGCTTAAAATAACCAACCATGAAAGTCGAAGATATTGAAATTTAAAAACAGGGGGTGGGAAATCGCTAATAGAAAAATAAAATTTCTCGATATGGTAAAAAATATATATATAGGCAGACAAAAATATTCTGTAAACAAATAAATGCCAAACAAATAAGGATCATAAAATTTAAGAGGCTACAATAACGTAGAGATAACACAGATATAAATCAAAGGATAAACTAGCACCTTTCTAGCAGCGATATAAAACTTTTTTAAAAAAAAGTTGGGGTCAAAGATCGGCTAACTGGGAAGCTCTTTGGGAAACCATGATATATTACTCAAAATATTTCTGTAACAGAATATATTAATTATTTATGCTCGTTAGTGACCTGTATTGCTCTTTTTTCCCATCATATTTCTGTTACAATGTATATTAGTCCGTGTATCAACTTTTATTTTCTTGCTTGGGTAAAGATTGCGTTTTTAATGGATTTCAATGTTTTATGCACTCATAAACACTAATATGTATACTATATATTTTAATGTATTCTAATTTATTAACTACCATGATATGCTTGTGGTTATCTATAGTTAGCTCAAGTTTTGTACAATGATGAACTATCAAAAGGGGGATATAATTTTGCGGGGATTTCAAATTCTGTTTGGATCTACTGAGAATGTGTTTCTTAAATGATTTCCTACTCTTCCTTCACAGAAATGTTGGTAGACTAGCACTAAAATATTTTCTTCCTCATCCCTACCTCATTATAGTAGCTAAAATACATGTTTAGAACCTGAACAGCTTTATAGTAAGAAACAGTGATGATTTTTTTTTGTGCTGCTTAACAGTGTGAAGAACATGTAAAACCGCTAATAATGCAAGCTAAGATGGCACTTTTAAAATATAAATCTTAATTAGGGGACCTTCTTTAAAACGTTTGTAATTATATTCGACATCAGAGCTTGTTAATTAACTCTTCCCAAATCGATATCTGCTATAGGAACTTTCATTGAGACAATATTATTGTAAAAGGATAACCATCATTTTAAAAACATGGGTTATGACGTAGGAGGACTGTGAACTATTTAAAACACTTATTAAAATGCCATTCACTTATTTTTAGTCCTTTTAAAACTTTTATAAAACTAATTATTAGATCAAACAAACAAAAATACTTATAAAACTTTTCTGATATCATTGACAAACTCTATTTTGAATTTCGATTGTAGACCTCTACGGTACTATAGGCAATAAATGATTAATTAGGATTAGGTTGTTATTATGAAATCAAAGACCCTCATAGTATACGATATGCTACAAGCTAGGGATAGTTTATAGACTGTCGAAGCTAATCTTAATATATTTTTCAGTTTATTTGATAAAATTAAAGAATGTGTACCTTTTTGCACGCATATAATAATTAATATTAATAATTTGTATACTGTTAAAAACCCTATGCCTTCTAAGAGGGGGTTAAAGGGTTAAATTCCTCCTTCCTTGGACTTGATTTTTTCAAACGGCATTATTTACTGCACAAACAATCAAAGTGCACGTGCAAAAATGCGAACTCTTTCACTATTAGCCACCATTCCAATGTTTAAGTACTGTACATTATTGTATAAGTTTCCTCAACTCAATCAAGGTGATCTTATATATAACTAAGTATTTCTCGTGTCATGGTTTAGTTAGTATCACGTCTGAGAGATGTAGCTTTGAGCTCAAGGACATAGTTGGGGTGACAGGGGGTCAACTCTCCCCCTCTTGCAGAAGTTAATCAAACACAGCTAAGCTATTTACGGTGTGAACAAAATAAGAAAACAAAAGTTTGTTTGTTTAATTTAATCTAATGTTTAAGTAGAGTACATTTTATAAATAGATTTTGGGTGTGTTCATTAGTCAGGCAAAATAGCTGAATAGACAAAGACAAAATATTGAGAGAGAGAGAAAAGGAAGCAACTTTATTTGTGTATTGGATAGGGGTTAACCAAACAAACAGGGATTTTGAGGAACTTGTTTCTCTCCCCACACATAAACAGATCAAGGGACCTCTACAAGCAAACATTTCATTATTTAGATTGGTCCTCGCTTGATATTTTTAACTATACTTCTCTATCATCTATTTGGAGTATTCTTCCCTCAGATTATTATTTTAAATTTTGATATGTCTATAAAATATTTAGAACATTCCTTGTCTGATTTTTTAAATATTAATTCGATGGCCTTAGAAGATTTTTGGAATTTGATTTTAATGTTATCATATTTGAAAATATAATAGGAGCTAACTAAATCTTGAAAGGGGTAAGTTTATTCCAGGGGGAAGAATTATTAACAGTAATCATGACACCCCCTACTCACAAATACCCCTCTTCTGGTTAGGCCGATAACTATACCTTTATTTAATAAGTGCTCATTGTAAATTTTTGGACTTGTTGGAGAAGGAATTATTTAAGTTTCTATATGTCAGACAAATTTTAGCACTTTAATCCCTTCTCTCAACGACCATAAAAATATACTCCAGATAGCTTACAGAGGGATTTATTTTCGGGATTTGTCTTTGCTTATGGTATTTGATAGCCCCAGTTAAAAACAAATATAATTAATATAACACACAATCTTTCATAATAACGATATTGACGATGTTTATGGCCAAATTTCATTTTATACACGAGAAAAATCCCTAAATGGTTTCTAAAAGCCCACCTCCTAAACCTCATGACGTATTCTACCCAACGATATTTACTACGAGTATAGGGGGAAAAATATTGTTAGTAAGAATTTATTTTACTAAAAAATAGCTTAGGAATATGTTAAAAAATAACATTCATTTATGTTGAGCTCTTTATGATAGTGACAAAGTCATGATTGTGTTTCAAGCGAAATATTTTTATTTTATAGTTTTATCAAAAATCCCCCCAAAATATTGTCCTGGGTATTGCCTTGTTTCACCTAACAGGGACTCAAATTATCTAAGCTACCAGAGTACGTTCAATTTACTAAAGCATATTGACTTTAGAGGCTTTAACAATCTTATGGAGCCCATGATAAAATAAAATATCTTTTGAGCATTAAGAATTTATATTTAATAAAAGGATAACATTTTACTAAGTACTATAATTTATGTGAAATTTAGTTTGCCCTACATACATAATATGAACACTGCTACAATCTCTTTTAAAAATAGCAAATCTTGTCAAATAGTTCAAATTATGAGAATAAAAGTCTTTTTAAAAATCCTATATCATTTGAATTTCTTTTTGTTTTTAAACATTTGATTGGTTTTTTTATTTGAACATGTAATTTATAGCATTTGCATGTTTAAGTCCTAACTCTTAGTTAACATTAAGAATAATTATTAAGTCAGATTCGTATACAATCTCCCTTCAAAAGCAGGCCTGGCCAATTATTTTTGTGATTTATTGAAACACTGCAAATATATGATTTTCTTAAATTGTAAATATTTTTCCAGAAAAAATCAATTAATAAACCTTACCAAATTACGTATTTTTTAAAAGAAACATATATTTTATTTAGCCTCAGATACACATTTTGATCAAAATCGTTGGGGCTATTTTTGAAAGATTTCAGTTTTACAAAGATAAGATAGTTATAAACAACGTTTAAATTGCAATGATCCTTATTTTCATATTTCATATTTTATCCAAATTTAAATATTTATTTTTAACTTTCGGTATATTTTTCTATTTATCTACTCAGTGATTTTTTTATTTAATATAAATACTTTATATATTTCTATTTGACAACCACAGTGCACTTGCACTGTGTTTATTTCATGGTACAATTATTTTTTTTTAGCCAGCCTCTAAAATTTTCCACAATTATTCAATTTTCATTTTATCAGGACGGCGAAGTCCTAACAAATTAGAAAAACGTCACTGTGCTGGAAACTTAAATTGTGAGGTCTCAGTTTGACGATATTTCAAAATAGTTTTGTAATACTTTCATCATGTTTCATTAAAAGAATAATTAAATATTCTTAAAAGTAAATCTAAGTAAATAAATGTGAATTTAAAATCACTTTTCGAAAAAATTTCATCCATACAAATTTTCTGTAAGGTATGGCGTCGACATGGAGTACTTACATATTTTTTATTTTCAAAGGCACCATTTAATAGCTGCCAAATTGTCGGGCAATAAAGACAAAGTAAAAGACATGATAATTATGGCACACCATGACGTGTGTACTATCATAATTGGCATACACTGGGGCACGTATAATCACGTATACCACGATAAAATAAAATCTTTCCCAAGAAATAAACGTTAATGATTGTTTAAAACACTCACCATATATCCCTTTTAAAAAAATGTCAATTTAAAAAAAGAAATCTTATTAAAATGTTCATAAATTAGTATTTCTCCAAAAAAAATTATTCATTTTTACTTATCATACAAGCTACTCTACAAATGTCAATTTTTAACCAAAATTGATAAAATTACTGTTGAAAAATAAACTAATATTCTTAATTAAGTAATGTGTATACTATCATTAATTCTATTTATAGAATCAAAATTATGGTTTTGGTTAGAACTATGACCATATAACATCTAAATATCAAGTTGAAGAATATCAACGATATAGATTCGACTGTAGCCCCAGTTAAAAACAAATATAATTAATATAACACACAATCTTTCATAATAACGATATTGAAGATGTTTATGGCCAAATTTCATTTTATACACGAGAAAAATCTCTAAATGGTTTCTAAAAGCCCACCTCCTAAACCTCATGACGTATTCTTCCCAACGATATTGACTACGAGTATAGGGGGAAAAAAATTTTTAGTAAGAATTTATTTTACTAAAAAATAGCTTAGTAATATGTTAAAAAATAACATTCATTCATGTTGAGCTCTTTATGATAGTGACAAAGTCATGATTGTGTTTCAAGCAAAATATTTTTATTTTATAGTTTTATCAAAAATAACAAAAATAAATATTCATTATTAGAGTGTTATTTTATTATTATTTTACTAACTGATTTTTAGAAGAAGATTCATTATTCTACTTGTAATTAATATTTAACAAACAACTATGATATTTCAGCACTATTATTTACACACTTCGTAAAACCAGAATGGTAGCAAGCAGTCTTACTTCGGCAGATTAGATTATGGCCTTAACCTATAATCTACGTCATAATGGAACCAAACAGGTAAGCTTCTTATATATTATGCTATTCATATATTTGCAAACAACTAAAGATTTAAGTTTATTACGTTCCATGCTATAATAGTCAGTAAAAGTAATTAAATTTCAAACCATAAATAGCCTACACATTCCAGTTTAAATAGAGAAATTAATTAAAGTTGAAGAAAAAACAAGAAATATCTAGATTGGTATATTAGTAGGTAATTTATTTTATATAGTTTAGCCTGTAGCAATGCAGTATAATGCACTGGACTCGAATTTTACTTTAAAGTAAAGGTATGCTCTAGAATATTTAGTTAGTAGACTGGAAGAAGTTTTTCAAATTATATTTTCAACGTGGTTTATCTATCCTTTCTATATGATGTTTCGAGTAAATTTATTTAAGCTACCACTATAATACCTACTCCTGTAATAGGATGTTAATTCACCTTATGTTTAAGTAGACATAGAATTATTTAGTTTTACAAATAGTGTCCTATATAGTCAAAGATTAAAAAATAATTATATGATTATTATAACGCAATTAAAAATGTTACTCTATAACAGTACCAAGATATTATACAAAATATACTATTAAATATAATCATCGATATATAAATAAACAATAAGGAATTAATTTTTTCTTTTGGTAAAATCTCTCAACCTATAATTGTATTGATGGTCAGGGTTTTAGCAAAACAACGTTATTATCATTTGAGATTGTATAAGTGATATAAATAATTAAATCCTCTGTGAGCTACGATCATTCTACAGTAAAAATTCCTTAGAAACTTTAATGCATTTCGTATAAATGTTATAAAAATTATAATTATCATAATCTAATATATATTTTAAGCCTTAAAGACTAAATAATTGACTAAATATACTAGATACTACTAATAAATCAACATATCTAAGGCATAAATATACTAACAACCTAATAGAGTATTCATTAGTATTTAAAACACAAACCAATTACAGTAAAAGCCTTGCGAATATCAGCTACTACAGGGACTACACATAAACTAAAATTTAATCCGGACTTTTGCAGTTAATTTTGATTTATTGAGCCACTTTTTTTTATAAAACTATTTGTATGGTAAATAAATAAAGTGTAATATTTTTTTTAAACATGCGAATGTATTTAAGAATTATTTATGTCCGTGGTTTATCATTAGTTTTAAATGGACAATAAATGAAGGTTTACTTTTCCTTCACAGAATATATGATTTCATTAGAAATACTACAGTCAAAGTCAGTTAAAAGAAAAATATTGTCACATCTCTCAATAAAAAAATAATGATTATAGTCACCATTACAATTGGTCACATAGTCTAAGCGATCGATCTATACTCGATTCACGGTAGGAATTACTCTCTGAAAAATCTTTTTTCCTACCAATATCCTACGATATAATAAATATCTGGTAGGGAAAAAGGCCTTTCAGAAAACAATTCCTACCATGAACGGACTACTGAATTGCCGATTGCGGGATGTTCAAGGATAAAATCTCAGCTGTGTATATTGCAGTCGGTCTATACATCACAACATTGTTATCACAGGCAATGTAAATAAACTAGTGATATCTGTTTGGGCGAAAATTTACCAGTTCCTAATCGCTCAACATTTCATGACTCGTGGGCCAAATATACCAGGCCGCAAGCAAATAAAACAATAATAATAAGAAGAAGAAGAAATAAGAAACGGTTTAAATTATTTTACAAACCACGGTAACTTTGAAAAAGTATAAACGTACAGTACAATACAGTAATACTAAGGTTTTAATATGTAAGATTAGGTAAGATGATGGGACCTGATATGTAACACAAGATTTTTGTGACTATATATATATATATGAATAAATATATATACATATATATATATAATTGAATGGATCATTATTATTAGCACCGCGTCTTACTACCCGTTCGGGTTATATGCACTTACGCTAATGTGTAATGGTAGGGTGATTGTGAGATGAAATGAAGGACCTACAGTTTAACGTGGAATCCGAACCACGTTGGAGGACTGACATTCCTCACATTCACAAGATGTCTTGTCAGAGGTGAAGGAAGGGTTTGGTAATCAGATAAATCTTTGCCAGGACCGAGGATTGAACCCCGGCCACCAGCATAGAAGTCTGACACCTTACCCCTAGACAATTGAATGGAGGAGATGAAATAGGAAAGGATTCCACATTTTGATCATTTCAAACTGAGATAGCCATTTTTTAGCTGACCCAAAGCTGCATCAATTGGCCTAAAGAAAGTAAACATTCCTTCATTTCTAATGCAAGTAAACAAGCCTTCGATATTTGAATGCGGTGGAAAAGGAAACAATTCCAGGAATGTTTCCCTTATTACATGCGATAACTTTTGAAGTTAAGTCTGTGGAGAATAAAAATATCATTGACTTTAAGGGTGGCCTGATACTTTCAATAAGATTATAAAAAGTGTTGGGGGTAATGAAACATTTCTAATCAGTAAATACAGACACCTAGTATACAGACAAGTTTAGAAAGGTTATATACAAGCACATTCTTTCATTGACAGACTCCTAGGTGATTTGTTCAAACTGTATAAAGGTCGTGGTAACGTTGAACTTCCCACAACTTCTGTGTATAGTGAAACGGTTCCTATAAACGGGAAAAAAAAAATTATATCAGAAATGCTGTGCACTATGTTCCCGACGAACACAAGGAGTTTTAGACAACATTTTGTTACGGCCAATAACCTGCTCAAGCTGACGAAACTCAAGAGGATAGTGATTAGAAAAACATAGGACACACTGATAATGAAAACTATAACTTATGCGTTTTCTGTAGGAATTTTAATCTTAAAAAAAACTGTTATGGCTAGGCTAAGGCAATATATTTATTTTGATTTTTTCATATTTTTCAAATACTTTATTATTCATATTCACTCTTCGATGAAATATATGTCATAAATATTATTATAATAATGATTTAATTAGGAAATAATAAAGATTGTTACAAGGAATAAATTAATTTAAAATCATTACCACTCTTTAAAAATGTTAAAGAGTAAAAACATTCTATTAAATTAATCTATGTATAACGCTCCTATTTTATTTTTGAAATTTTAAAATAATGTATGAAAGTGTTCAGCTCATTTAAAGTTACAACTGGTTAATTTGTAAGTATTTATGTAAAACGCTTACTTTCAGCAGTAATCAGTTTTTTCGTTTTTTCGAAAATTAGATTTAACGGAATCTTTTCCTTTTTCATCTCAACCATTCAATATTGAGGTAACATATATTTATTTAAGAAATCCTTTGAGATTAGTGAGCCTTAATAAAAATATATGTCGCGTGTCACATGCTTTCAGTGGTTCGTGGGATGGATCATTCAAATATAAGATATTTTAAAACATCGTTTTAACAAAAGTTCTGCTATGTTGCTTTAGTGTGGACAAGTCTCAAGGTGGGAAGTCACCTTTTTTGACAAACATAAATAGCTATTTAAAAATTTCTTCATATCAGCGACTATACATTTTTATGTTTACACTCTTCACCAAAGCAAAATATGACATAAAGTTACAAAATTTATTAGAATCAATTGGATTCTATCTTTAAAATTGTAGCTTATCTATTAAATTATCGACCTGGCGGTCAAAGGGTAAGGTGTCAGACTTCTATGCTGGCGGCCGGGGTTCAATCCTCGGTCCCGGCAAAGATTTATCTGATTACCAAACCCTTCCTTCACCTCTGACAAGACATCTTGTGAATGTGAGGAATGCCAGGCCTCCACCGTGGTTCGGATTCCACGTTAAACTGTAGGTCCTCCATTTCATCTCATCTCACAATCACCCTACCATTACACATTAGTGTAAGTGCGTATAACCCGAACGGTAGTAAGACGTGGTGCTAATAATAATAATAATACTACATTCTCTGAGTATTTGTCTAAATCTGAGTTGCGAATTATTATTTAGAGTTATTTTTAAATTATTTTTTAAATACTTAGTAAATCAGCTCTATTACTATATTAATTTTACAATTAAAAAATCATATGAATATTTAGCAAATCCACATGCAAATGCGCAATACTTATGTATTTATATAAAATAATATTATTTTATTTAACAAAGATTATGTATAAACTAATTAAAATAAATATTTTTCTCAAATGAATAAAATATAAGGAGACGTAAATGTAGATATTTTCAGTATTATTCAAATACAACAAACACAACATGAATATCAAAACCAAACAATCAAGAAACAAACACTCCCCAAAGACTCCAAGGCCACCTCTTTTTGTTAGACTTCCCCAAAACAAAAATCACTCCATGAATAAAAACAATATTTCCAAAAAGATTCCAACACCATCACTATTCTTGTTACATCGCATATTTCCACTAAATTAAGGTGACGTTAGTGTCCTTGTTAGTGATTATCACAATGATAAATACTTTAATAAATTCTTACATTTGAATATATATTTTTTCCGTGACATATTTTTGATATAAACTAAAATTATAATAATTTATTGACAGATAGCCTCCAACCAAAGATGTGTCTTCAAGCCCCATCTATTTATTTTGGAGATGTGTATGGGGGGGGGGGAAGGGGGGGCCCGGAAAGGAGGGGGGGAAATTTCCCGNGGGGGGGGTAGAGAGGGACTAGAAAGGAGTGGGAGAAATTTCTCGTAGATACATCTCGGGAAGAGGGGAGTCGGAGGTATTTGAAAGGAATTTTTATGATAAGTTCTCAAGGGGCACCCCTAAACCTAAGATGGGCCCCATAGTTCCAGTGGTTCCAAAGATGCTTCAGACAAGGGGGCGAGAACTGGAAGGGATTAAAGGGGAGAGGGGCTTTATTCGAGAAATATCTCAAGAGGTACCTCCAACCTGAAGATGGTTCTGGAGATGCGTATGGGGTGGATTGAAGGGGGTGATATTTTCAACTTCCTGTAGAAATTGTTGTAATTTTAATAGTGGTTTCATATCTTCAGGACAAAACATTTCTACTAAATTCTTCATTGGTCAATTTAAACTAAAAAAAAATACATAGATATTGGGTATTACAAAGATATACACTTTCGTATTATAGCAATGGACTTGGATTTACTAATGATATTTGGTTTTTAGATTCACACACTAAAAAAAAATATTTCTTGTATTTTGAAAATATGTTAGCTTTTCCTGATTGTATTCAAAATAATTTATAAGACTAATCATGATAACGTTGGATAGGTCATCATTAGCCATTTTAATGAATATCAAAAAAACAAATGTCCATAACAACGCGTACAAAGTTTGTACTAAAATGGATGGACTCGATTCTATTTAAAAAATATGTTTAGCTGTTTCACACTTTGTGGTATCATGAATAATGTCTTTAAGCATTGATCTTTGAATCAACATGTCAATTAATGAACATAAACATGATTTTACTTTTGGTATCTTTGGAATCTGTTGATACCAAAAAGATGTAAGAAAAAATTGATTATAGTTTTTTGTTTTCGGATACGTAATTTATTTAAATATTTTAATAGGAAGTGGCTATTTCGAAAAAAAAAATTATATATTATATATTATAGTTTCTGTGTCTTCAAAATATGTTCACATAATGAAAGTTAACGTCAAGATCAATAATGTTGTGTATTTGTTTGGCGCCACTCCTAGGATTTAGGAGGAAATAATAATAATTAAAAAAATACCTTTATTTCGGCTAACTTTGACGGAGGCACGATGACTCTTAAAACTCGAAACCACTGGGTTATCTACAGTAGTTGAAAGACTATTTAAAAATAAAACATAAACAATTTAAATAAAATGGATTGTTGAAATTGAATGTATTAATTTAGACTACAATAAAAATATATAATATAGACAATTATTGATACTTATGTGGGTTTATTATTGTTTCCTTTCTTTTTTTACCACACCCCAATCCTACATATGGAGTTCCGAATAAGAATGGTATTACCTATATTCTTAAACAAAAATGTATCACTTAAAATAACAATATGCGAACATGGTTGAATTTAGGAGCTTATAACATATAATACTTGAGTAAAGGAAAGATAATATAGACTGAACTTATATAATATATAATTATAGTTTTGAGTAAGACAAAAAAAAGTAGTTTTGCTTAGTAAAGAGAAGAAAAAAATTCAATATAACTAATATTTAGATATAAAATAAGATATTAATAAATTCTCTGGAATAGATAAAGAGTCTGAATATATTTAGCCTGTTCTGAAATATTTTACATAAATCCTGGTTTTTGATAAAAGAGAAAAATTTTAATTTGAAGTTTTGGCTTTATCTTACCAATAAATTAGTTCATGTTGAAACAGTACGGATTTCTGAAATTTGTTTCCTTTTATTAATTCCAACTTGCCCACAATTTAACGAAATAAACAATCTTTAGTTCTTGCCCATACACTTAACTTTCCATTTATGTACTTGAACTTTATTTTCAAGCCATTATTCCACTCTAAAAAAAAATTTAGTCAGGAGCTACATAGATTTTGCTGTATGTTTTTAAAAAGTGTTTTTTATTGAACAATTAATTATTTTAACAAATAATTTCATAAATTACCTGTACTTAACACAATTATTATGGTGTATAGTATTATGTGTTATAAGAATGATTGATAAAACATATTTGTTAAACAATTATTCACACCAAAATATCATTGAACCAACTTTATTAATTACAAATTTCAAGTCATTATAATATGCCCCAACTTAAAACGATTACTATCAGATTTTGTTATGACACCGAGAAACAAATTATATTAATAACGCTCTTTGTTTTCAACAACATAATTCAACACCAAACTTGATTTTGTACAACAATTAAGATATAAGACTAATTCTAATTGGCATTACTCTGGAGCCAAACAATGCGAGTATGCGAGGGCTCGCCATGTATGCGTGCGCTGTAATACACACGGTGATAAAAGACGTAGATAATAGTGAAACTTGAAAGGAGTTAATTACTCAAACATGGTCTTTGTATTTTCGCGGTGAAAGGCACTAGTGTGGATGAACTCGGAACTCGTTATATAATGGCCGCTAGATCTAACATCGTGGACGCATCCGTTTTCATGCTATTAGGCTATAAACTACTGTTTAAGTTTATACGCTTTAGTGCTAGTGTATTGTTACTAAGCTCACATCGGTGGGCACATGGTCTTAATGTCAAGCTCATTTAGTTGAGTTTTTCTGTTACGTCAAGGCTGGGGCTCAAATTCCGGCTGGATGCACTAAAATTTAGTTTTTCTAAATGGTTTACCAATGTACCTTCACGCAAATTAGTGTCAATTTTAATTATATTTTCTTCATCCTTAACCTTTTATAATATCTATCCCCAAAGCCTTAACTCAGTCGGTAGCGTGCATGCTTACTGTGCTAAGGGCCCTGAGTTCTATTCTTGACGTTGCCAAAAACTGTTTAGTTGGTAAAATGTGCAGTTTCCTTTTCACAGTGACGAATTAACCGATGGAGGGCTGAATATTGTGTCTGTTCCATATTTAATTAGTTTATAATTCATGTACTGATATTTCAGTTGGTTCAGTAAGAGCGAAGTTAAACACCTCACATAAATTTAAATTTATAATATATATTTGTATAGCCCATTCATGTAATGAGACGCGGTGGGAAATAATAATCACTTTGAGATGGTTGAATGGTCTAACAATTAACTCACACTATCATTGGTTATAGTAGATGGTTAAGACATGGCTTGAGCACCATATCGGCACCACTCTTTTTACTAACAATTAGATTAGATAATTCGATGCACAGTACGTAATGATTCTTAAACCTCCCATTACAAGTTGTATCTCTTACAATACTCACTTTCAAAGGATTTAAATGGCTGTAGCTGTAATTGAAAATATGAATTACAGTTAGTGAGCTAATTAATGATTTAAAACTGGACACGCTAGACGCCCTCAGGTAACAAAATTAACCCATGTAAGAAATGAAATGAAAACACGTGCCAGAATAAAACTTTGACTATTTATGAATGAATAAATTCTAGTATGCAATTCAAAACCATGGCTTGGATTCAAAACGAGTGCGCTAAGGGTGATTTTATCTAATATTGTTTCCCACTTTTCCTATATTCAAATTAAGACTTTATGTTTCCTCTAAGATTATATCTACCTGATTCCTACTTATTAGTATAAACACGCGGATAGCTCGTATGGGTGATAAGGTAAAATTCACACACAAAAAAAATCCTTGTTGGAAACTTAGGATCGTGGTCCAATATATACGATGTTAGACCCTATTATCATTTTACCAGAATAAATGAACACGATTAACTTACTTTATAGCCCAGATACATCTTTGATCGAATACAGCGTTTACAATTCACTATATTCTCTGGTATGAACTAGAGCAAGTTGTCAATTTCAAAATCCAATTAAAAAAATAGTGTTAGAAATAATTATTAGCTTAACTATAATATTTCCTTTTGTATCGTAAGTACTTCTATGTTTTTTTTATTAAGCCTACTAGTGGCAATTACCCATCAATATCCGTGGAAAGTTAGTGAGCTTATTAAATTTATTTGCATTAATAGCTGAAATTTTTCTTTGGTGATACGTTTCTATATTTTAAAAAAACACTTATATTACACGCACATACTGATAAATAACGATATTGGATATCTTTTTGACATTAGTAACCGATAATCATGCAATTTAATTCTTAACTTTTGTTATATATTTAAATATTATAATATATACCATTACTTTTAGTTTAAAAAAATTGCACCCTCACTTTTTCTTTAGAATGTTTGAAAAATTCCAGTTTTCTTATTATTTGTTTGCTACATGCACCAGCAGTCACACAATCAAAGGCGCCATGCTTACCGTAAGTTAGATCTAAAAGTAAAATAAAATGTTTGATGTGCACTTACGCTAGTATCCTTTAGATTATAGACCAAATTTCCACTTTAAGAGCCCCTTGATTTGGCAGTTTCTCGCCCGGTGATTAAGGGGCTTAAGAAGTCAGGCCTTCAATAATTATTTTTAAACACTCAAATCAAGGATAGCAAAATTTTGTAAGTCTATTAAATTTTCCAGCCTCTAAGTTAATTATTTTTTAATGCCCCAATAAATTGTCACGATGTCTAATTTGTTAGGATTTCAATGCATGTACAGACCTGTGTACATAGGTCCAAAGTGCACACCCTGAGGATTTTCCTAAGTGCATTTGAAAAGTGTAGGCTTTATTGGCTTATTGGTTAAACGTAATATGGCATCAGGCAACATATAGCTTAACAAATTCACACAAGGTGCACTCCCTGAGATTTCATTAAGTAAAAAAAAGCAAAGTTTCAGATTTCAATGTTTTTTGGTTTTTAAGCCACACCACCCACAATGATGGTCACGTGGCTAAAGGAGTTAAGATTGCAACATATGTAAAAGTAAAAGAAAGTACGCTAGATTTGAACACACACTAATATTTCCTTAAAAAAGCTTGCTATTTTTCTTGCAAGTACGAATATATAAACTGTAAAAAGGGTGATCGGGGAGGGGGGGGGGCACAGATATATTGACTGTAGAAACATTTGCGTAACCTGGTAGGCATATTTTTCCTTAACACGCCTCCTTATTGCCAATTGTCTTGCCCAGTGCCCAGTGGCCACCGTTACTCTCCCACAACCTAGTGATAAGATGCATAATACAAATAATTTTTTTATTAATGTTCATAAGGTTTTATTTACATGTAAATATATAAGATAAAAAATATACTTATGAAAAACATGATCGAATATCTTAGGATAATATTTACTTTATAAACAAAAATGTTAGTAGTTTATCATGTTAAATTTTTCGTTGTGTTCTAAATTCAAAATTCTCATGAGGCCAATGCACACGAGTAAAAAGTGTTAAACGAATTCAAAGCTAAATAAAAAGCAGTTTCATTTTCCATTCAAGCCCAGCTTCACCCCCACAAGTATTTATCCTGTATTTCCACTCCTGAAATTAAGATACAACCTCATTGGTTGTCAACATAGCCCTCACCCTCCACTTCCATTAATATTAAAAATATACTATACCTAAAGGAGGAGCACTCCCGTAAATTCACGCTTGTTTTCTTGGTTATAGACATATCCACGCAATTGGTAACTCAATCCCAGGTGAATGTCTCCAATCGAAATATGTACGAGTTAGATAATTACATTTGTACACAATATTCTCAACATGCTCGAATACCAATACCAAGATTTCAGTTTCTATAATATTTTACTTTTAAGTTGTCCACAACAATAGTCTAGTGATTTAAGGCGTCAAACTTGAGGTATATAGGTAAACATATGTATGTAAATAATACACTGAATGTGCACACACCAAGGTTTAACCATGTTAATGCTAAGTTTAAGTTATTTTTCTTAGATTGTCAGTTCCTGAATATTTTGACAAGATCTTCAAGGTGTCTGATTAACTATATCAGTATAAATATACATGAGAACATATCCTTAGGTATCATAAAACAAGTAGATCTATTAAATGGAGGATCTTATTAGGTATTTTGAATTTGGAGCTAAGCGGTTGAAGGACGTTAAATTATAAATATATGTACAAATTTAAAAACTACTCTTAAGAGGCACATTTTGTGGTTACGGTATCTTAAGTAATTAAATAAAGCCAAGTTTTAATATTTCTATATTTGTTGATTTTTGAGCTTCCCGAATATACGGTCTCATGGTTTAGGTTTCCAGGCTCACGTTTCGTGAAAATGTAGAAATAAATACGTTCAAACCATTGATTTAAATATAATAAGCCCGAGGCACACATTATGAGGTTTACCTAAAATAATATGTAAAGCTAATGTCTTCTAGTTTTTTTTAATAACCTAAACCAGTGATAACGTGGCTTAAGGCACCAAGCTCACCATATTTATTAGTTACAAAATAAGCCCATTATGTAGGGCTACTGTAGGCCTACATCTTAAGGGTTCTTTAAGTAGGTAAGCCTATGCGAAATATCAGCTTGCTATGTTTCTTAGTTTAATAACTACTTGAGACACTTATAGAACGGTCTAATACAACCAGTTTTGAAAAGTTAAAAAATAATTACAATATTATTTTACTCAGGCAAAGGTCAACAACACATTGATCGCGGTCAACCGGTCGATCTCGCAGCAATTATCAGTCGATTGCGTGAAAGTAAACTTCATCGTCAAGAAAAAGCAAACTTATCTTAAATTATTCAACTATGGCGTGGCTTATAAAATAGGACCATAGTGTAATCCATTAAGGCAAGATTTCTTCCTTTCTTGGTTCCAGTATGTTGTAGTTTGTAAAAGGGGGTCATAATGTAATCAGTCAAGGTAAGTCTGCTACCTTTCAGACTAAGCTGAGTATACACTTTATTTATTTTATGTATTTTGTATTTTGGCAGGGACATACACTGAAAGATATTTACTGGTTTTACAAACGTAATTACGTATTTATTTCCAGTCTTGACTGGCAAACAATGATATTGATTACTGACTGTCACTATTCCATGGCGCGTAATGGTTTCCACGTACGTATGTGTTTCCAATACGAGAATGGAATTATGTCAACGCATCACAGTAGTGACCTCATCAATGTTAACAGTAGAATAGTTCAATTTATCTAAATATAATATTGTTCAGTGGTTTCTTACAATTTTATTTGTAATAATCACGATAATTTGAAATTATTGTATTGTTCATAGGCATTATGATAAAATAAATCTATAACCATGTGTATTAAAATGTTGAGCTTGTGTTGATATGAATTCACCACAGAACACTTACACATATTCTCCTAATTCCATTTTTTTTCACTAGACCATTCACATACTCTTCCATTACTGATAATTAATGTTGAATTTGACTTCCTCTTGAAATAGGAACTTATTTAAGTTTATTTTTTATTTTTAAAAGTAATGTAGTTAAACTTGAAATTTAAAGGAAACCACTCACTACCTACCTACACAAAACACAAGTACAAGATGGCTATCCTAAGCGGAATCGGATGAATCCACCCCTGCACAAACTGCGTAGTTTCTATTTTAATGGTAAAAGATAAGTCGTTTACCGAAAAGACTAAATATTCCATTCCTAACTGGGATACGCGAAGCGTCAGGTGACGTCAGTTCACGGACACTCCATTACAGACAAACTTCGTAACTGGACTTAAGCACAAGTTTCGCAGAGCCCCAGATTTTTTTTTCCATTATACAGATTCTCTTGGAAACCCATTATTTGACTTGTAATAGTATAATTACGTAAAAAAGAATTTAAAAACTCCCGTTTGTAAACAAAAACTACTGGCATAGAGCCTGGATTCAAGACAAAACAATTTTTTTTTTTGCCTGAAATGTTATATTTAAAATGTTATATTTCTTACCTCGAGTTTTCTCAATGTAAGCGTTGGAAGTAATATGGAATTTGAGGAATAAATCAAAGATGTAGGTATGAAAAAAGAATTAAAAATAACGTGGAGAAAATAAGGGTAATCGCGGAACATTTTATAGCTGTTAAAGTTTGGGCCCAAAAGATTTGCTGACTCCTGCCCTCAGGCTTTCTAAAATTAACATGTAAAGTTTCACCTTCCTAGATTTCTTGGTTTTAAAGTTTCCCGCACCAGTGGACAAATGGTCAAAGGCTACAGATAAAACTAAAAAACAACACTCTTAATGTTAAGACCTTTAGGTTGACCCAAGTACCGTACTTATGTAGTTTTTCTTGGTCCTTAGGATAGAGCATCTACACAAAATTAATATAAATATTATATCTTATTTATATGGCTATTTCCTCTGGTGCTCTTTAGTGTCAACTGCCCTTTCTTGGGAAGGAGGGGAAGTCTTCTATTTGTCTTAATATTTATCTATCTATTCAACTGTAAGATCAAATCAAATAACGACGTGGAACATAACGTTACGTGTGCAAATTTTGTTTGACAAATAACTAGTATTTACCCACCAAATGTATTATTAAACAGCTGTAAAAATAGAACTTAAATTTCTCTTTGGATTTAAGCATAAAATAACACCTGAGATTTTTTTTTAGATTTGAAGTATATAATATATTCCCTTAGTTATCAAATTAGACTAAAATAAAAGGTTTAATACTCATTAGTGAACTATATTAATAGACAAATAATCGTTTTTCGTGTGGCTTGAAATAGAATTTAAAAAATTGTTATATTTTTTAACGTGGCTGCTCAGCGTTCTAGTGGACCAAATGCTTAAAGCCTGTGTAGAAAATTTTTCATGGTATAAAATAGAACTCGTCTAAATAGACTCAGTAGCTCTCTAGCTATAAGCAAACATACAGTGTTCATACCCTCCTTTATAATTAGGAAAATTATCTTATTAGTTCTAACGTCATCGCTCATTTCCTTAGAGATATATTTCGTTGATAAATAACCTAAAACCACCCCGGAAAAATTATACAAAATGTAAAAATACTCATCTAAATCAATTTAGTTTTATATAGTTATAAGCTAACATTGTATAGGTACAGAAACTCTCTTGTAAATGAATATTTATTATGCCTATGCCATTTATATCAAATTTAGCACTCCTCATCTCTTTGAATTTTAGAGGATGTCTATAATGCAAGGCTAGTAGATTAAACAAGCCTTAGATTAGAGAAAAACTTTTAAAATCCAAAGTAAATTATTAAAATATATTTAAAGACTCTAAAAACACACGAACACACAAAAAACTGACTAAATTATTTCTAGTTTAAGGTATTGTATCAAATGATAACTAGTGTTATAAATATCTGTATTTTACTTCTCAAGCTACTAGGACGCAGGGATGGGTAACTGTAAAAGGCATAACTGTGCTACCATGGTATAAGTTGTGCATCGAATTATTTTTTATAAGCTTTAATATTGTAATGTTCCCTACCTAAATTTAATACAGAAAATAAATGTAACAATATTTATAATATAACATGTATTTTCATAAATTAAAATCACAATTAGAAGTGTTCATACCCTCCTTTATAATTAGGAAAATTATCTTATTAGTTCTAACGTCATCGCTCATTTCCTTAGAGATATATTTCATTGATAAATAACCTAAAACTACACCGGAAAAATTTTACAAAATGTAAAAATACTCATCTAAATTAATTTAGTTTTATCTAGCTATAAGCTAACATTGTATTTGTACAGAAAATCTCTTGTAAGTGAATATGTATTATGCCTATCCCATTTATATCAAATTTAGCACTCCCCATCTATTTGAATTTTAGAAGATGTCTACACTGCAAGGCTAGTAGATTAAACAAGTCTTAGATTAGAGAAAAACTTTTAAAATCCAAAGTAAATTACTGAAATATATTTAAAGAGTCTAAACACACACGGACACACAAAAAACTGACTAAATTATTTTTTAATTAAGGTATTGTATCAAATGATAATTAGTGTTATATATACCTGTATTTTACTTCTCAAGCTACTAGGACACAGGGATGGGTAACTGTAAAACGCATAAATGTGCTACCATGGTATCAGTTGTGCATCGAATTATTTTTTATAAGCTTTAATATTGTAATGTTCCCTACCTAAATTTAATGCAGAAAATAAATGTAACAATATTTATAATATAACATGTATTTTCATAAATTTAAATCACAATTAGTAAACAATATAATTCCATATTTAACTTGGGTTAAATAAACTATCATCAACATATTTACAAAAAGTGCATGACTTTTATAAAACAAATTTATATTTTTTATTTACTTATTTAAATTAAAATGAATTTAGTATTATTGTATATTTTATCCGAGCCAAGCATAAAATGCAAATTTTTCTTGGTATTATTTACATATCATTTTATTTTACTTTGCAAATACATCTAATGGTCATTATGTTTGTTCAAGAAGAACAGAAACACTTATAAATATTTCACCGAAGTGGCCTATTTATTCAACAGTAAAATATCATTATTGTTTTTAATAGGGTTTCATTAGTTAGAGGACAATGCCACTCATTAGTGAAGAGAAAAATACCATGGCCCGTGAGTTGAAGACGAATATAAAGTGGAAGGATGGGATACGTTATCAAACGAAGAATATACTACGTAACACACCGTTAGGTTTTATTCTCTTTTGTTGCTAGTAGCTATGAATAAATGAACAATTCACTATTAAATTTCTTATAGTGTTTGTAAAGGCGGAATAGATGTTTCCCAACTTTCAATGGCATGTGCTACAATCATTTTTAGAAAAAGTATGGCCTCACACATTCTCAGTGATAATCATTTTAATTTATTTGAGGTATTTAAAGGGCTCTTTCTGAACCTACTGATAATACAAACACACAACCTATAAACTAAATTAAATCTAGTATAGACACAATATCCAGCCCCCACCCGTTAATTCATTACTGTGAAAGGGGAATCCCAAATTTTCCCAATGTTAATTTTTCAATCATGCTGAGATTCGAACCCGGTACTATTAGCTCAGTAGACATACACGCTACCAAATAAGCTAAGGTGTCAGACCTCAGTAACGCTCCTTTGACACATAACCTTGAGTTGACCTGTAGGTATTATGACAAATTAGAATATTCAGTTGTTATATTTAAAACAATTTTATATAATAGATATTTCTAATTTTTTGCTTAAACTTATGTATTACCTTTCATTATTAAAAATATTATTTCAGTTAAATAAGAACGATAACTATTTTGGAATGACGACACTGTTTAACAAAATTATATAAAATAAACATGAACTTTTTTATGAGTGAAACCTATAATTTATTTACGGAATTTTTCATTATATTCATGCTATTATCTCATCCAAACATTTTTGTAAAATTAACCATGGATTAATATTAAATTTAAAATATTTTTCATTAATAGGTGATTTTAGTAAAGAAAAAATGATTAATAATTACTGTACATCAGACTTTCATTCTATAATAGAGTGTACTGTACATCACCATATTTGGTTTCTAATAGTGTAGTCACCCGCCTCGGTGGCGTAGTTGGCTAACACGCTTGTCGTGTTGAGCTTGATTTCTGAGGACGGGGAGATCGAGGTTCGAATCTCGGTCGGGTGAACTGAGGGTGGTTTTTCCTAAATGGTTTTCCACTCTCCCACTCCCTCCACGCAAATGCGGGTTCACTTCTTCTAATTCAACCTTCCCAATTCCTAATCCATTAGAGTAATCAGTACTTAAAGCGCATAATCCGAACGGGTAGTAAGACGTGGTGCTAAATATTAATATATAATAGTGTAGTTCTTGTCAGGTAGCATATGGGTAGTTTACACAAGTATAATTAATATAGTATTCCAGGTAATTTCTTCACTTATCCAGTGGTCTCTTAAAAAGGGGGTTTAACTCCTTACACCACTGATTAAATGAGGTAATAACTAATTGTATAAAGTTTTTGTTATTCTGTTTGATGAAATTATAATATGTACAAAACTAATTTTGAATTAAAATTTGTTCTAAAATAATGATATATTTGAAAATTTGTTGGACCTTACTATAAACCTGTGACTTGGACATGCAAGAAATGTAATGTAGCCTATTTCTGGTAGGACTTTAATCGTAATAAAATGGATAGTAAATCAACACTTTTTAACAGTAGGCTACATTCATATAGGTATTTTTTATGACCATGTTCTACTTCCTATTCAGGCTATATGCGTTTATGATAAATACTCTAAAGGGGTATAAATGAGGAAGGAAATATTTTAGAGGTCATCTACTCGTATCTGCGGGGAAGGGGAGTGAGAAACCGTTTAGGAAAAACCACCTACAGTAGACCCAACTGAGATTCAAACCACTAGCTCCCCGTTATCACCAGGCCATTCAAATTCCAAAGTGATGACTTATATAATTTTACCGCCTACATTCCAAGAGAAAACTAGTACAATATCCTTTATTGACGCATTGGACAATATACTCGGTTATAAAATAGTTATATCCTTTCTAAACAAGCTAAGTGGATGGATATAAAATATATGAGCTCCTTATGTATGCGCAACACTGTATACTCTTATATAAAACCAGTTTAAATCTTATAGTACAGCCTTGTATTGCACATATTTCTTTGCAATAAATTATTTACACATATATTCCCATCAAGCTGAGAACAAAAGCATTTGAGACGCATTTATTTTTCTCATAACTAGAAATTTTATTTACTTAGTGTTACTTTACTATTTGTTTCTAATAATATAATATTTATCTTGACCTGTAGGCTAGCATAGAACTAACTGCTGGAAATAACACTTCCCCACTTAAAATTATTTTCAGCCTGCTTTCTTTTTAAAACTAGTGAAAAATATTTAAACCCTATCTACATCCAAGAACAGGGTATAAAAATGATTATTAAAAACATTAAACGTATTCGTTATTTTAACTCGTTCCATATAGTTTTATTGTACTGTATCTACTTCTTTTATTAGTGAATCTTTTACTTTCAATTACAATTTATATAAATTATAGTTTTTGTAAATAGAACATAAATTTGACTAAAATAGGTACTATCCAAATATGATATAATATGAAACTACGCTCTTAAATTAATTTATGTTAAAGTTTTCTAAAATACGATTAATTAGCTTTTCCTCAACTTATCTTTATTCGAGAACATTGGAGAAGGAAGGCAAGTCTTAAGATACCATGACAACCCATTGAAACACCTGGATTAGATAAGTAATGCAGAGGTCTTCATGTGTAGCTTAAGTAGGTAATACATCTCTAACCAGGCGTCCAATCGAAGTGTGGTAGCCTGGAGTCTTCATGTGTAACTTAAGTAGGTAATATACCTTATACAGGACTTACGCATCGCAGTCGGGTAGCCTAGGGTGGTGTCAATAAAAACTAATTGGAGCAAGATTTCACCATATTGTAGCCATTTTGCGTGCAATATGTCAATTATAGAATTAAACATCACTTCCAGGGGAACATCAAACTCTCAACACAACTCTCAACGAGAACTGAAAGATTATTTATTCTTAGTGGTAGCTTGATGTGTATTTCCTTAGGGGAGAGTACAAATTACATCACTGGTTCCCAATGGCTTAGTGCACTTCATCTAGAGCTTGTATGTTGAGTATTTGTCCTAACTTTAGTGTAGCCTTGAGCTTAATTTTGAATAAGGTGAAAAAATAAAGCCTGAAAACAAAAATGTATTATTTGAATATGCATATATTCGCATATTTATAGCCTTTTCAATTTAGAGCAGGTTTAAAAAATACTTGGCGAAAATAGTGTATATTTAAAAATATTTTATATAATATTTAGTTACTATCTAGATAAATTATGTTTTTAAATAACAATAAATCTAATTAAATAATAACTTTAATGAGTAGATGTTTGTGTGATATTTAAATAAAATTTGCATATATGTTATTTATTTTCTTATAAATAAATTATATTATAGCTAGAGGTTTGCGAGATAAGGTTTTTTAATTCTATTTGAACTCGTGTAAAATATTTCCAAACGGTTCTTTTGTATTCATAGTTTTAAAATGTTAAAATTGATTTATTTGTTTATTGTATATTTAGAATATCACCTATCAAAACCAACATAAAATATAAGTACTAAATCTTTAAAATGTGATTTCATAAAAATACATATCAAAACAACACATGTTCTTAAAATATGAATGACATTCATTTTTATAAATATTAAATACTTTGAAAAAGTTAAAGAAAAATCGAAATATTGGTTTTTAAATTATAAGTAGCACTTTTAAAAATACGATTTAAAAATAACTACATTACTCAAATAAAAATAGAAGATAAATGATAATCGAAATTTTGTCATTTCTCATGTATTTAAACACCTTACATTTACACTAACAAATTACAAAAAGGTTCATGAAATTGACGTTTTAATGAGCTAAGATATTTCCAAAATAAGCCTAAGTAATTTTAACTACCTTATATATAAACGTAAGAATCACAAATAATTTGAAATTTGAAATGTTTCATATTTAGTTTATTAGTCCTTAAAGTAATAATTCCCCATGATCACTTCTTAGGTTACAAATTCAATTCCTCTATGCGCAGTTGTGCATATGCCTTATAGGAATTCTCACCATACATTATTTTACTACAAAATTTCTTTCAATTCAAGTTTTAATGTTCATAAAATTGATGTTCATGCTTTAAAATGAAAAATAAAATTTCTAAAATAATACTTCTAGTAAACAATATGAAATACTAAATGGCTTTTTAATTATTATTATCAGCGCGTCTTACTATCCGTTCGGGTTATAATCACTTAAGCTAATGTGTAATAGTATTGTGATTATGATAGGAAATAGAGAACCTACAGTTTAACGTGGAATCCGAACCACGGTGAAGGCCTGGCATTCCGCATACTCACAAGTGGTGGTTAATACACGTTGTGTTAGAGGGGAAGGAAGGGTTTGGCAATCAGATAAATCTGTGTCGGGACCAACGATTGAGCCCTGGATCCCAAGCACAGAAGTCGACACCTTACCCCTAGACCGCCAGGTCACCTAGCCTTTTTATTTAAAATATTTTAGGTTTGTTACAATATCTATTGCAATATTATTATTATTTTTTTTAGCACCACGTCTTACTACCCATTCGGGTTATACGCACTTACGCTAATGTATAATGATAGGGTGATTGTGAGATGAAATGAAGGACCTACAGTTTAACGTGGAATCCGAACCACGGTGGAGGCCTGGCATTCCTCACATTCACAAGATGTCTTGTCAGAGGTGAAGGAATATTGCAATATTGATCGACATTGATTTTATACAGGTTAACCAACATAATTTCATAACTAAATATGTAACGGTATAACCTGTAAAGCCCCGTACGACCTAAATCAACTACCAAAAATAACTTTTTCGAAATAAAGTATATATGGATTTCTAAATATGTGCACATATCCTATACACGTATAACTCCATTTGTTGCATACCACGCAACGACAACATCGCTGAACGAGAACAGAAGTGTTCAACTATGCTCTCGGCCGGCGACGCTGCACTTTACCGTCCTGGGCTATCTATTCAACTGACCAAGGTTCGATGCATCGTGGTTGCCCTGACTAGTGTATACGTGCCGATTTGAACGTCAAGGGGCGTCATTGCCCCTCTCCTCCCCCATGGTTCTTCAGGCTCAACCGCTATAAAACACCAGGGTTCACTGGGCGACATATTATTTAATCCAGAGTTATTACACGTTGGACGTATCTTCACTCAGAACATGTTTACACCACAAAGGTGGACACGACGAAGATGTCGACGGACATAACTGACAGGCGGAAGTAACTCATCGTAATGTTCTACATTCAGATTGATAGGGAGTAGGCGGCTTCATGAGCCATTGTGTAGGTTTTAGGAATGGTTTCCACGTACGTGGAGTGTATCTTTAGCTCTCATCGGTATATTTTATGTGCTATAGATTATTCTTTAATCTAATATGGCATGCTGTACTAGCCGGCTCGCATTACTGTTATCTGCTCGGTCCTTAAGACCAGCCACTAAGTAAAAAGGTGTGTCTCACTCCTCGGCCTGCACGACCTAGTTGTAGTCTGCAGGACCTTCAGGCATGAAAGGGGCAGTTTAGGTTGTTCCAGGTCAGATGGTAATACCTAATTAGGTATTGGTTGGCGTTCCTTGGGTACATCTGGGTACCTCACGCCTTATTAGTACTAGCCGGCTTGCATTACTGTTATCTGCTCGGTCCTTAAGACCAGCCACTAAGTAAAAAGGTGTGTCTCACTCCTCGGCCTGCACGACCAAGTTGTAGTCTGCAGGACCTTCAGGAATGAAAGGGGCTGTTTAGGTTGTTCCAGGTCAGATGGTAATACCTAATTAGGTATTGGTTGGCATTCCTTGGGTACATCTGGGCACCTCACGCCTTATTGTTGTTCAACTTATTGCGGTGATCAACTCGTGGGTCTTTCTGCCCATCTGGTATGGCTCGCGTTTATTGTGTAATTTGATTATGGTTGTTCACCTTGTTACTGTGCTCAACTTATAGGTCGGTATACCCATCTGGGATGGCTCACATTTGTTGTATGTTTTTAATATTGTAACTGTGAGAGATCGTTTCTCGCTCTCCTTGTTGATCGCTAACCTTTGATGGATTAAATTTCCACGATCCCGGCTAAAACCGATTGGTTGATTTCAAGACCATAGTGTGCTCGGGCCTAGAACCCTAAATGATTAATGCAGCAACTGTCTTTCAGAAGGGGACTACTAGTATATAGAATAAACAGGGTCTTGCTTGTTGTGCGCTTCATGCCGTGTAAACTCCACGAGTGGAGTGTTTACGCAAAATAGAGTCACTTATTTTAGGCCATCATTATAGGCTTCCTTTTTACAAACTGGATGGTGCTTTTATATTTTTTTTATTGTTAACTGGACTTATTAAAACTTATTTGTTTACATGAATCTATATATTTTATTTTTTACGTGTTCTTTATCTATGAATGTTTTCCCTGTCTACGCATCCGGGGTCTTTAGGCTTATCTAGAGCACCGGTGCAAATAATAGCTAATGCTAGTTTTGTTTTAATTGAATGTATTCATACAAGTTTTAAATAACTTAAGTTCGAAAACAATCAGTACGTATCCTTAATGTTACATTTTTAATTTAACTGAAATTATAATTTAAGAAAAGGACCATGTAAGAATAGTAAACATAATGATTATTCAAGTATTTATTGCTCTACTTAGCTATTTTAATTTTCATCGCCTTGTCAATACAATGCAACTTCAATCGAGGATATGAAATTGGCATTAATATTGAGTTAATCTACCTATCGAAAGTAGTTTTGTTAGCTCTATTACGTTGTTAATGTGAAATTTTATATTGATTTTAACAATGTATTAAGTTAACAAACGATACTTATAATAGCATTTTAAAACTTTAATTGTACGTACACCAAGAGGGAGGTCAAAAATAAGCCTACACAACTTTCGATCTTGATATCAAGCTTTAATGACTAGCTCAGCTAGAAGATTGAAAGCAGAGTACTTACAAATCCCTAGTTATAAACTATTTTAAATCTATTTATTCATCATTTTTATCAAATTTAGCCAATGTTATATATATATGTAATAAGATATATTTAAAAAAAACCATAATTACATTTGTAAAGCCAATTCTAAATGTTTGGGTCTATCTTTAGCATATTTAAGGGCGTATTTTAAAGGTATATTTTATATTTTTAAGGATCAGAGCCCTATACATACATCATTTCTTTTTTTTTTTAACTACATGTTTAGGAGATATACAGTAGTGATACGTTTTGTATTAGCACTGTATTTTACAATCCGTTTTGGTTGTACGCATATGCACTAATTACGCTTGTGTGTAGGATAAGTGTAAGTTAGAATTTAGAGGAAGTGTACACTAATTTGTTAAGAGGAATATTGGTAAAACATTTAGGAAAACCCAGTACACCCAACCAAGATTGAAGCCCCGATCTCTCCATCATTGGCCGTCTGATATATTGTGAATGTAACACCATAGATCGTATTCCCATTTTAATGTATATATTTATAAATAATAAATTTAACACTATAAATTAGTAGGTGTTAAATAGCATACCCAAGTGAAAGAGACCATTGGTGATAGCTAAACGCAGATGGGAGGATAACATTAGAATGGATCTGAGAGAGATGGACTGGTTAGAACTAGCTCATGTTATGGATAGGTGTCGTACTCTTGTGGATGCGGCAACGAACATTTGAGTTCTTGATGCCACTGACTAAGTAGTATTATTATTATTGCTAAGGATCAATCTAAATGGAAGGGAGGAGTATTTTTATAAGGAATGCATCCTTATTAACTTGGAGTGTGTATACCACTGTTATAAATCACATTCAGGATGCCAACCCTATGTGAACTTGATCAAGATTCAAACCACTATCAACCCATCATCAAAAAACCCGCCTCAAAGCTTGATAACTGGAAAATTATATAAAATATTATACTAGAAAAAAAAATCTTGTATTGAATCTTTCTGCATTCATTACTTGAAAATAATAAAGTTGGGAGCAAGTTTTATTTTTCCTTTTTGAATGATGGTCTTTACATTTCATTGTGCTTTTTGAGCAATGAAAAAACTGTTTCACTGGTCTAAATTCCACTTTTTTTAAAAATATTATAATAAAGTAAATTCCAATACAATGCAACGTTTGATTCGAGCTATATTGCCTGCCTTAGTTAGCTGTTTTCTGAGGGTAAGCTGAGTACTGAGTCCGGATCCGGACAACTGTGCACCTCCATCTGGGCGCAGCCAAACGTGTGCGGCAAACTGGGTGCTTGCGATCTAGGCACCGGGAAGACTGGGCACCGTGACAACTGAGCACCACGGTCATTTTTTTAAATGCTATAATTGTTAAAAAGTATAAACTAACATCTAGGCGCCAGCTGGGCTAGTTTAGGCTAGGTTAGGTTAAATCATCTTTACGTGGTTTATTTTACGCAAAGTTTTTATTTTTCATGGATTTTTGTTTTATAAAATTTTTCAACACTCTTTAATATCAATTATCTTGTCTAACTTTATAAAATACACTAGTTTAGTTTCCTCTGGGTTTTTACTAACAACTGTAAAAGTGAATATTTAGTAAAAAAAAATTAATACAGTTTTATACTGGCACCCAGTTGTCTTGTCGTCCAGTCCTAACAGCACCCAGTTGTCCGCGCCTGGTTGGCAACGCCCAGTATTTCTAGACCACATTGAAGCTATTATTGTTTTATAAAACACGTAACGTAGAAATAAAGACTATTTGCACCTTAATACGCTCTTTTAAAATAAAGTGAATCATTCAAACTATGACTTATTACTAACCTAGGTGAAGACACTGTTGGTATTTGAGCCAACAAAGTTTGTCAAAGAAGGATAGTCAGTCGTTTTAAGGCTCCTTTGACACGGTCCGGGTGTTCTCCCGGTACCCGGACAAATAGAAATACATGTAGAGACGTGTTCTTTCACACCATCCGGACTCGGGCAAATCTCCGTCCGAGCGTAGAAATCCCTACTACAAACCTCCACGTCTCGGACGGTCGTTTGCCCGGCCTAAGCTCAAGCGGACCACAGCGTGCAATGAATGCCTTCATATGATCCGGGTATTTAGTCGTCCGATTGGTCTCTGGGTGTGCTGTCGAGGTTTTTTGAAGAGTGTATAGTTGCAGCAGCCACGCAAGACATGACAAAAGAACAAGAAGAAGTAGTCGTAAACATGCTAATTAGTTTAGTAGAGAAAAAAACAGAAATATGGGACAAATCTAATGATGGGTACAAAGATCGCAAAGATCACTTGGAAAAGTGTTTGTGGTCAATTGAATCCAGATTTTGAACTTTTAATGATGTAAAGAATAATTAATTTGGTGGATTTAAAGTTATTCTAATATTTGTATTTTTTATGTATTTTTGTAGAGTGTATATATATGTATATATAATTCTATAAATTATATATATATAATTCTATAAGTTTACGTCCTATAGCTATCCTACGCAACTAAAAAATCAATTATTTGTATTCATTAGTATTTTTTTATATTATAATATATAAAATAAACATAGTATATGTATGAAAAATAAAAAGATAACCAAAACTACATAATTTTCCATGTATTTTTTAAGGGAGTGCGTGTAATGCCTGGTCCCCACATATAGCATAGATGTTTCCACAAATATGCCGACAGATGTATAAGTATATTTTTTAATTACAGTTGTGTTCAATTTATAATACAGAGAAAAGGTCCGGGCCCGAGAGGCACTTGGATGGATACGGTTTATCATGTGAAGACATCCTTCGGGCGCCGGCTGTCCGGACGAACCACCCTGGCCGTGTGAAAGGGGCCTAGCAAGTTACAGCAAGCTAGTTCATAGTAAGGATAATGTTCACTATTGGTATGAAATTGTCATTTATCTAAAGAAGAACATTACAGAGCGTATGAAAATAAATATTAACTAAACAACATCGACCATATATTCATTTTACTAGTTTAAACCAATTTTGGGAAAAGAAACAGAAGGAAAAACTCATATCTTAGGTGGATGAATATCGTTCCGGTAGACTTTAAGCTAGTAAATAAAAATCGACCATATATTCATTTTACTAGTTTAAACCAATTTTGGGAAAAGAGACAGAAGGAAAAACTCATATCTTAGGTGGATGAAAATTGTTCCGGTAGACTTTAAGCTACTAAATAAAAATCATCCGCAACAGTATATACGTGGACAAAAGCATCAGTCCCAACTGACCTTCAGATGAGGGGAAGGTCGTAGTTCAAATTCTTAATAGATGCATAGCTGATGTTTCTATTTGTTAATGTCCTCCCACTTATCCTCCACGTCAATGCAGATAAACTTCCATTAAATTGTATTTTTCTCATTCCTACCTCTTTAGTGTAAATAAGGAATTAACCAAGACGAGTGTTAACAAATTATAAGTTATAGTTATTCCTATTTTAATACTACAATATATTTAGCATATTTGATTAAAAACTGTTTTGGAACCATGAATACTAGCAGATTAATTCAAAGAGTATAGTAGGGATTGTATTTTATAGTGGGTGCAGCGGTAGGAGAGGATGGAAGAACAGCCATTCCAGTTTACCAAACCTAGTTTTAAAAACTCGATAGCTCCGTCAACACCAGTGATGGTCACTAGGTTTTAAAACATTACTTACAAATTCGGAATATACAGCATAAATAAACATCCAAACAAGATTCAAATCTGATACATGCAAAAATAAGGGAACAGTTCAGTTAAGGCTTTCTACCATGGCAGGGTCAAACACATATATATATATATATATATATATATGTGTACATGTATGCATATATATATACCCAGCCAGGATGTAGGTTAAACACATTAAATCAAATTATCTTCAAAACAAGATTTTTTATAACAAATTAAATGTGGTAGTTGCGTTCTGGAAAAATATTACATTATTTAAAAATCATGTTATATAAAACATTAGTTAAATGGGAAAAGAGTGGATAGGGGGTAGTAGATACTTAGGGACCAGACCTATGAAAAATCACTTTTATTTAATATTTTTACATATTTTATATTTAATGTTGGCAATACTTTATTCACACCATGGTGTTTAAAAATTCCAATATGGAAAAATTAAATAATAAACAACAGAATGTAGAGATAATACATACCTTGATTTCATAAATAAGAATACACTGTAAAAAGGAAAACAATAAGTTTCTGAAGAAGTACTTGTACAGTGGTAATTACAATCCAGCTGGAAACAGAGTGATGCAGACTTGATGAAGCACTTACTATTACAGACAGCACTAGTGGTGAAGAATCAAGACACTAGCGCGGGAATCACAGAAACCAATACTCACGCTTGTGATCCATGCCGCAGCAATGGTGGTAGAACAGTGCAATAGATGCAGGGAGTTACAGTAGCCCGCTTTCGGAAATCTCGTAATAACCGTATTAGGACCATGTTATTAAAAAAAACTATCCCTGATTCACTAATCATGTTACACAAAAACAGCGTAGTAAAAACAAACGTTACAGCAAAATTATCTAGACACACCATTGCTTACAGGCAAGCTAATGAAAAGCAAAGCTCAAACAATTAGTATACTAATTTTTTTGGTCCTCCAAAAAAACACTACCCACGTTTATAATTAAAGTTTTAAACAGTCACATTGAATTTAGAGACAAGCGTCGCTTTATAGTATCTTGTACACGCCACAACATTCCGTTATCGACGGTTGTACAGGCAGTGTCCAATTTTCCTACGAGATCATCTACGTATATTCGATGGGAAACACATGTTCTTTCCTGAATCCTCTACGAATAAATGGCCCTTTGCTGTAGAGATAGAGTTAGTAGATATTTTCACTATGCATATTGTGCCCCTCACTAACTTAACTCTCAGTAAAAATGTGTATTCTTACTTCATTTACTTGGGACAACTATTTCTAAAACAAAGAATAATATGACATGTGCTCTTTAACATTTGTTATAGAAAATAGTAATAAGAGGGTGAGGAGAAATTGTATGAATTTGTAAGTATCTTGTATAAAATAAGTATTATAGTATTTGTTTTTGTACACCACGACTTACTACCAGTTGTAGATATCCACATGTTTATACTAATAGGATAGGAATAAGAGAGGTAGAATTAAGAAATGTTTACCCACATTTTTGTAAAAATAGAGTATAAAATCATTTGAAAAAATAAAGACTTAGTACAGTCAGCTTGGATTAGAACCCCAAACTCCCCATCACTGGCATTACAGTCTATAAAAAGTGTGACACCTTAAA
>CABFOW010005738.1:0-39186 GCA_902141385.1 Timema californicum
TGACGCCGATCAGCGCTGGTAATCGAAAAGCAGGAAACCTGATTTCTTTCGCAACCTTGAGGACTTGAGAATAATGGGGGCCATCACGTCAATAACCAGCACGTTAACTAACGTGTCCGAGTTCAATACTCACGTTATGTACTGTTTTCAGTGGCTCGCGGCGTGCCCGGTCCGGATGTCTCAGCCAGGTCAATACAATTCATTGGATCTTAGGAGAAAGAACTTCTTCCTAAAAACTAGATCAGTTACCCACTCGAAGGATGTCGTCTTCCCTTTAATGAAATGTCCTCTTGACCAATTAGAGAGGAGCAGATCCATCTAGTAGGGATAGCAGGTGACACTACACTCTGAACTGAGACTTGGTTAGCAGTGAACTACATTAATTATGACGTGTACGCTTAGGAATACATTAAATGACTTGGTGGACATTTAGTTCAGCATTATTTAATCAACATAATTATACAGATTAACTAGGTTTACGTGAGGATTTATGCAACACTCTAAACTAAAAGAGATACAGCCAATGTCTGTAATAATGAACTATTTTTGAATGAAATGCCTTTCTTAACGTATTAGGGAAAATAAAATTTAGTAAACAGCTCACAGCTTAAAATCAAACCATATAAGAATCAACAATAAATATATATTCACTAACCTAAAATAATATCTCACTGTGCTATTTCTAAAGTATGCTGTGCTCAGGGAAAATTGAATGAGATTTAATTTTGATCAACGTAAATTTTTACTTTTGTCCACACATTGACATACTTTAAATACTTATTTCATGCTGGCATTTTTATTCTTTATGTGGAACTGGATCATCAGGTTGGGTTTTTCAAATACATGTTTTTCTATTAAATAAAAAGGTTCCCTCCCGATATTTCGTTTCACCATGCGTCAAATTTAATTTTAAAAACCTTTAAACGTTACATGGGTGACATTTGTAACAAAAACATGCTTTCTTCAAATTCAAATTGTTTATTGTTGATGGTGATCTTATGGATATTGGCATTTATTAGTTTAATTTATAACTGTATAACCCTAAAAATTGAGAAAAACTGACTATTTCATAAATATAATAAATATCATTGATGTTTTATAATAAATCTAGCATTAAATGTATCTACTTTCTTAGTACCGCAATATAAATTTATTTTTCCAGTTTTAAAACACTTAATGATATTTTATTACGTATGAGAGACCATTACAAAAACAAATCTCAATATACATCTGCAGAGATTCCCGCAAACATTTTTGTAAATGAATGGATCATATAATTTAATACCGGTGTACTTCAGATACAATAAGTGTGTGATAAAATATAGAGTACGATTCCTATACAATAGTAGATACTCTATTGTTGCATTTTGGTGGAAAATTCATAAGCAGATTAAAATTGTGGAAAAAATATTATAAGTACTTCACTTATTACTGCAACAAATTATACCCCCAATCTCAATATATTTTTATCCTTATATTTGTTTAATCTCTGAAATTGCATTAGCAGTAAGATTAACAGTAGGAGTAAAACATATACATAAAATTACTTAAGTATTAATATATATATGAATTTATATTGAAATAAATAACTCTCTTTTCTAATTACATACTACTATTCTGAACGGTACGCATTTTAGCCAGAATTTTAGGTTAAGGGTGTGGAAGGTAGAATGTGGAAGAAATATTCCAGCATGTATATAGTAGTATGGTGGAAAGGTGAAATAGTATTTAGCTAGAATCAACTTCAGGTGCACTGTGCCTGTGTAGGTGAGTTGCGGCCTAAGCTTAAAATCGTGTACGAGTTGCGGCCCACTCATTTGAGAGAGAAGTATAATTTGCGTCCACCTAATTAGCAGTGCACTTTCTATCATGCTGTCTTAAATTAAGATAGAATATATCATCGTCTCAGTTCAACATCCCTCGTAATATCCTAAATTCCTCAATTCTTGTAATTCAATAGTTTTGGCAAAAAAATTGAAGGTTTATATGTTAGGTTGGGCTAGGTTAGGTTAGGTTAACAGCCCAGGCTGTAACTCATACGTGGCTCTAAAAATGTGGGGACCCAATTTAACTATCTCTTTAGAGTTAATTAACTCGTGCGGTTGTAACTCACCTACAGCCCACTGTGCTGGGGTTCAAAACCTGAACTCCAGGTAACTGGCGAGTAAGACAAGATGATCTGGACAATTAGTTGGCGTGAAATGACGTGGGTAAACGGGAACTATAATAGAGAGAAAAATATGATAGGGAAACTATGATAACCAGCTATTTATGCATGCTAGAAAATATAGGAAGAGATAATGGTGCGAATAGAGGAGTTGAAGTTAGGGACAAAAAAAAATACGTGAAAAAGATAGAATGCGATGGTTGATTGTAAGGGTGATGAGAATGGAAGAAAGAAGGAGGAGCTTGGAAAATGGTTGAGCTAGAAAGAAGTACGAAATTATATGCAGGTGTGGTTTATCTGGGATTGTGAGCCGCACTAAACACACCAATGTTATCAAAATGTAAAAATCAGTAGAGGTGAATCCCTTTCTCATGAAATAACGTTTACCGCCCACACTTTGAAATCTTAAAACAAAATGGCGCTGAAAGTATTTTTAACACATAAAAAAATGGAGTTATTGGAAATTATAGATGAACTTAAACATATCAATTGAATAACAACTTTAGTAGGTTTATTAAATTATATAATATACAAACTAAAATGAAAGGCCATTGATTGATTTTGATTCTATGTGCTCTTGAAAATATTCAGGCTAAAAACAATTGTGATTTTATTAGTGCAGAACACTTAGTCCCTTATACTTAGTCTGTTTTTAAACACCTATAATACCTGCACGTATACATACGTACGTGGTTTAAAATGTCAACCTTCAACTGGGAGTTGGCCAGCGATTGAAAGGTCGATGTTAGAATCCATTAATACTGAACCTTTTCTAAATGTCTTTTCCCTCTGCCATCATTCAAATTCAAGTATATTTTCTCAAAAGATATTCCTTCATAATTTTTACCATAGTAGAATACCTATTTAAATAAGGATAATATGGACGTGTGGTAAAAATTAATAGATTAGTGCGTATTAGAAATGGAATAAAACCTATGATATTTTGTTAGTTTTTGACGTACTGCGACCCATTTGGTTATAGCTAGCACCAATTATTATTTATAATACACCAAGTTAGTTTGATAATTTAAATCAATTGGAGAAAATTGTTATGGATTGAAACATAAACGTAATAGTTTGTTTAGTAAATGTGTCCAGGCCAGAGAATTTATCTATACACAAATGGTTTAACATGCCACTAATTAAAATAAATATATAACCAAATTATCATTCTTATCCAAAACAAATATCAAACTTATTTTCTCCAAACACATTGCAAGAATAGAAAAAGTAGTTTTGAAATTAAGAAATTATTTTTTGAAACATAGGTTTATTTTATTGGTGTGCCCGCCTCGGTGGCGTAGTTGGCTAACGCGCTTGTATTAATGAGCTCGACTGCTGAGAACGGGGATATCGAGGTTAGAATCTCGGTCGGGTGAACTGGGGGTGGTTTCTCCTAGATGTTTTTCTACTATCCCTCCACGCAAATGTGGGCTCACTTCTTCTAATTCAACCTTCCCAATTCCTAATCCATTAGAGTAATTAGTACTTAAAGCTTATAACCCTAACGGGTAGTAAGACGCAGTGCTAAATATTATTATTATTTTATTGGTGTCATTTATTGAAAAATGAATTAATTTCTTTGACTTTTGTCTTTCCTTGGTCAGTAGATAAGTTAGGTGTTAAGTAAATAGTTTAAGGTTGTGATTCATGCTCAGAACAAATCTCAGTGTTCTTCACGTCTTACTACCCTCCCAGGAAAGCCTCGTATTTACACCAAGCAGGTAGGTATTAGGAAAATGAAATGGAGAGAGAGTGTAAATACAATGGTGTGAAGGAATAATGGGAAACCATTTAATAATAAATGCCTTAATGCACTCGACTGAGATTTATAGCTCTAACCTTCCCGTCAATTGGCAAATAAGACAAGATGAGAAACACATCTTAGTCCATGTGCACACCAGTAACAGTTTGATAAAAATTAAAATAAATACATACATAAAGATTAATTCTGAAAATTGAAAAATGACACCTGGCCAAGGGAATTTTCAGATTATGATATCTAGATGGAGTAAATCCTCACCAAAAGCATACATAATAGCTTTGGCTATTTTATTCGGAGAGATTAATCTAAATGGATTGATAAACCATTACTTTAAGTAAGCTTGAAAATGTTTTCTATTTGAATAGTAAACACTTTCTGCTTAACAATTTGGTGTATTTGTATGTCATGTCATATTATAACAGTTTGTTTGATATTTACTGGATGAAAATCACCTTCAATTAGATCGCAAATAGTGAAGTTGATTAGTTTATTTAGCCACGTAAACCTTCCACAGCTAAAACGATCAAATATTATATTGAACATGTTAAATTTTCTTCCAATCAAGCACTCTATATCAAATGCAATAACTTCCTGTTGAAATAGGATTCAAAGGTAAATTATTATAACAAGTTTACCAGCTGCATAGTTTATAATTCTGATAATATGCGTACAGATAAATGCAGTGGAGTAAACTAACCATGAAGTTATTATAATTTCTGATGGGTTTCTAGTTGGAACATGTACAGCTATATAAACAAGATGATATATAAATAATAAGGAATGCACTCGACTGAGATTTATAGCTCTAACCTTCCCGTCATTGGCAAATAAGACAAGATGAGAAACACATCTTAGTCCATGTGTACACCAGTAACAGTTTGATAAAATTAAAATAAATACATACATAGAGATTAATTCTGAAAATTGAAAAATCACACCTGGACAAGGGAATTTTCAGATTATGATATCTATATGGAGTAAATCCTCACCAAAATCATACATAATAGCTTTGGCAATTTTATTCGGAGAGATTAATCTAAATGGATTGATAAACAATAACTCTAAGTAAGTTTGAAAATGTTTTCTATTTGAATAGTAAACACTGTCTGCTTAACCATTTGGTGTATTTGTATGTCATGTCATATTATAACAGTTTGTTTGATATTTACTGGATGAGAATCACCTTCAATTAGATCGTAAATAGTGAAGTTGATTAGTTTATTTAGCCACGTAAACCTTCCACAGCTAAAACGATCAAATACTAAATTGAACATGTTAAATTTTCTTCCAATCAAGCACTCTATATCAAATGCAAAAACTTCCGTTTGAAATAGGATTCAAAGGTAAATTATTATAACAAGTTTACCAGCTGCATAGTTTATAATTTTGATAATATGCGTACAGATAAGTGCAGTGGAGTAAACTAACCATGAAGTTATTATAATTTCTCATGGGTTTCTAGTTGGAACATGTACAGCTATATAAACAAGATGATATAAAAATAATAAGGATGATAATTTCGATTTTATTGCTAAATACATAACAGTTGGCAGGTTAATGAACTCAAATATTTATAAATTGTTATAGTTAGCAATAAATAGATTAATATGGAAACCAGGAAACAAACAGTTTGGAAATGCCTGCTATTAAACGGTCACAAAGATGTTAGCATCTTCTGTTGTTAAGGAATGTAATACTCATAATCTACAAAATATTAATTTCGCTAGTTGTTTTTTAATTTTGTGAAACCTGATATCTTATATGATGAGAATATATCTAGGGTATTTGGAAACAAAGTAGGCCTACTTAAACATATTTAAACCAGAAAGTGATGAAGTTTAAATTTTTTAATTTTGTGAAACCTGATATCTTATATGATGAGAATATATCTAGGGTATTTGAAAACAAAGTAGGCCTACTTAAACATATTTAAACCAGAAAGTGTTGAAGTTTAAGAGGGGAGGAGTTTACTTTTTAATGAGTTACGTTCCTTTTACACATTTATCAAACAAAGTGGGGGTAATCAAATCTTGAAGATAACGGTGGGTGGAACATGTAGTGAAAATGGATGAAACTAGAACCACGTGCAAGGTATCGACTGGCAAACATTATGAGAGGAACCATTAGGATGATCTAGACGTAGAGCAAAGATAACCTTAGTATATACCTGAACAAGATAGGGTGTAATGATTTAGAATGGATAGAACTTGATCGAGATAGGAATGGGCTGTAATGAGGTGTATTGGATAGAACTAACTTAACATATGTATAGGGTGTAATGAGTTGGACTGGACTAGAACTGTCAAGATATGAATAGGGTGTAAAGAGTAAGAATGGATACTTGCTTGAGATAGGGATAGGTTGTAATGAGAGGGGCTTTGTAGAACTATCTCAAAATAAAGATAAGGTGGACTGTATAGAAATATATATATATATGATGGAGTTATGTTGACTGGTGTGTAAGCCAACTATCTGCTAATTCCCCTAGTATTACTATAATATTGCGCCTCCAACCCTTAAAACCTGCTCTTCCCTACCTTTTATTTGGTCGTCCTTGAATAACTAACAGGGCTAGGTCTAACAGTTATTATTTGTTTGTGGGAAACGGATATTGTTCACCTAGCTTAGTAATGTCGGGGGCCGACTGAACTTAGACCGCGGGACCTCCAGGTGAAATAAGACCGGATCCCTAGGTTTGGGGATTTGATGCTGGATCACTTGAGGTACGCTTGGAAGGAATACTACTGGGAAATTAGGATTATTTAAAAACTATGTGAATGTTGGTATGTTTGTACTGCACAAATATTCAAATACACAAGTGGTAAATTGCATATTCTTATTCATATTCAACAGTAAAATGAACAAACAGTGCGTTATTACAACTAGTTCAAATTACGATTAAATATACTGAGAATGTCTTATAGCTAAATTTGATAAGGCCTAGGTGACGAAAATATAACAGTTCGATTTGTTAAATAATTAAACTTTGAATTCGATTTATAATAAATATTTTCAATGTGGATAGAAAAAATTATTTTATTAATATATAAGTAAAATCCAAAAAATTAATATAAAAACAATTATTTTAAATCTTTCAGAAAATTTCTACCGTAATCTACAAGATAGGGACACTTAATTTAATGTCCATTATTAAGGTATTTTTTTAGTAGCAATTATATTTTTTATTCCGAAATAATTCAAAAGTATTATTTATATTTTTACATGAAAAAGTTTTTTAAGTATGTTGTCACAGTAAGAATGGATATGGCTCAAACTCTTCACTGCAGAATATTAATAAATTTAGATAGGAGCATGTCTGGAAAAAAAATGTAATATTATCAACGCTTACTATTTTATTTTATCACATACAAATTTACTTTCATAAAACAGTTTATTGGTTACAGACATAATAATAAATTTCAAGACGTCTCATTTACATAAAGTACAATCTATGAATCAATTATACATGAAGGTTATACATAAAGCCATGTTAAAACAAACACTTAAAGTGTCGTACACAAGGCCAACTGACCAACAAAATCAACCTTCAGCTGAGTTAGACGCCACTATACAACTTATTAAACACATACCTCTAAACTGTTGTTGTTGTAAGTACATTACCTCAGTAAAAGACTTTAACAACAGCTGAAAACTCTTTTGATAACTGTCGACTTTTCATGACCCTCAGATAAAGAAAAGTTTGTTTTTTTTGCGATGCCGTTTGTTTGTCTGTCTCTTAGTATCTCATTCTTGGGCCAAAACATTTTACTGATCAGTCTTAAACTTAGTATATAGCGTTTTCATTAGGTTCACCCGATAAGTTTTTGGAATTAGATATCCAACATTAAAATTAAAGGTAGTTTACTGAGGATCAAAAAGAGAAAAACTTGATTTTCTCAAAACTTACTCCAAATAGTATGGTTTAATTTGTATCTATTTAATCTTTAACATTAAAAACAAAATGCAAGTCAGCATTTTCTCATGAAAAAATACTTTAAAGGGTAGGTCCAATTTACATAAACATAAATTTACAATTTTGATATTATCTCTGCGACCATTTGAGAAACATAATAAACTATCGTAGCACCCGTTTCGGTGGCTGAATGGTCTCAGACGCCATCCTTGTGTTAGACTGGTCCACTAATGACGTTAAGATTGGGGTATGAATCCTGGTCGGGTCTACTAGGGTGGATATTTTCTAAATGGTTTTTTACTTTCCTTCCACGTGGATAAGAATAAATTATCTCTAAGCGCTACCTTCCTCATCCCTACTTAATAAGCGTAAATATCAAATTTGCGTATAACCTGAATGGGTAGTATGACTTGGTGATAAATAAAACTATCATAGTTATGTTGTAGTACTATTTAAAATAATATATTTTTATATATTTTTTTATCAAACCAAAAGTTTCTAAGCTATAAGTAAATAAATATTTTTATGAAGTTCCTAAAAATTTGAAATTAATTGACTGCCCCATATAACAAAAACTCTAAAATTTGGTAATTTCATAATGGGGATACCGGAAATGGGGGGGGGGGAGATTTTAATTATAAAAAAGTTAATTGAGATAGAAAATTGAAAATTAGCAAGTGGGTAGATAACCAATCAATTTTTAAAATCTATATATTTATAAAGAATACAGAATTTCCAAAATTAATATAAACAACTAATTTGTTGAGTACTATAAAACTGAAAGTCAGCAATAAGGTATAAAGACCACTCCAAATAACCATACATGACCGTGGTTTTCAAGGAGAAATGGAGTACAAGGGCAGGTATGGGGGTTAAATAAAAGATAAAATCCCTTTTAGCTGATGTAGAAAATTTAAATTTATCAGGAATGTAGAGGGATTTCGCCACTAACAAAACTAGTGATACAGTTTTACTATTTATAAAGAGTACAGGTGAAATGAGGGGTTTCAAAGCTCCCAAAATTTAATAATAAAGTAACAGAAAGTGTGAAAATTGTCATTGGTGTATAAGAATCACCCCAAATAAACATTAAGTTCTTAACCTTGAATTTAAGAATAAAGATCTAGAAAATTTGTTGGGTAGTTTCTTTTGTTGGTTTTTTTGTTAAATAAAACTTAATTTGACATATAAGTCGATAGACCTTCTTGGAAAGAGGAATGACGTCTGAACATATAAAATTTAAAAATATAAACCTAGGAAATGAAAGAGATTGAAATTTTGCTAACTAATACAGAACACTACTTTTTATTGGGTTTTAAAATTGAAATTTGGCAATCGATTAAATAAATCTTAGTTATAATATAAGGAAATATATTTTAAAATTTCAAAATGGAAATGTTGGAACTGAAAAATTGTGAGAAAGAATCTTTCAATTACTACTATAACTTATTATTTTCATCATGAAAAAAATGGAAGTTTTTTCAAAGAAACACCTCACAATAACAATAAAAGCTGAAAAGTTATTAATTTATAAATATGGGGGGGGAGGGCGAGGAAATTTCTAGTGATAAAAAAATTATTCTTCACATGGTATACAATTTAAATTGTGTTTAGGCACAATGAAAAAAACTAATACCACAATCATGGATTCTAAAGGGAATCCATTAGCTTTACCATAGCAAAGCTAATATTTGAAGGGCTCATTAGTGAATATCGATCAAAGATACAACTATTGAAATAAACATATTCTGGCAATATATCTCTTTGAACCGTGATTCACCTTTGAAAACCATTATGCTTGTTACTCAGTATGTTACTGTAACATAATATATTATTTATTTGTGATATTTGATGTATTGTGATGCTTTTTTTCCCCGATAAATTTCTGTAACAATGTATATATTATATACACTAAATGAGTTGACACCCTTAAATTATATAATTGTTTATATTTTTCTATTAATGGTGATAATTTATAATATTTTTTTAGGACCTACAGCTAAATATGCATTTGTTTGTAATTAGAAATGCATATGACAGTTCGTTCGTTCCTTAAGTAGTTGTATTAGAGATGCCGGCTCTAGCTGATATTCCGGAGAAAGCCATATGGACGTGTTCAAGTGTATACCTGCAATGGCACAACTAGTCTTTCATAATCTCCATTTTAATGGGGTGTTCAAAACTCAATTAAAGCGTCTGGGAACGAACCTTTAACTACTTCAGCCACCCCCGCTCCCTAAACCACTCCTCCAAAACACACAAGGCCTAAATGAACATTGCGTTAGTGAGGAGGGGTGTAAAGGAAGGTAGTTTTAGTTTAAAGGGTGGCTTGGCATCTTTCCAAAAATAGAAAATGTCCTTCTCAGCCCTGTTTTGGAACGTTTCTTTAGCTTCTACGTGGACACTAAACACTTTGGACGTTTTTATTTATTCACAGAATAATCTTCTAAATATCAGGGATAGTTAAATTACGACTTAATTCATGTTGTTGTTTTTTTTATCTTCTTGTACTGAAAAGTAGAATGTTTTGTGTTAAAAACTGCTTTTTTTCCATTTTAAATAATGAAAGAAGTTTTTCTTGTTTTAAAAAACGTTAAAATTATTACCAAGCAACTAACCTTTTGCTTTATATACGTTTCTGTTTATTTAAACCTTAATTCTTAGCTAATTAAGGTAATGTTATGACTTAAAAAAAACGTCCTCCTATATTCCACCATTCGAGAGCTTTTTTCCTCTCTTGTTCACGCAATTTTTTTTATTCTACTTGTCTTTATTTTATTTCACAAACTAGACGTATAAACAAATTAAATTATATTTCTTCACAAAGTAGGTGAGACTAACCCTTCCCAAGGGCACGATTAACCACGGAGATAAACCTAGTGACATCTTTATGACGCCCTAATTGGTCGAGAACAAAGGTAGCATAAATCCATCAATGGCTTTATGGTAAGTACGCCACAAAAATTGTATTAAAAAAACTAATCTTATTAAAAAAAAGAGAGTGATGACGTCAACACCATCAAGAAGATTACTAAATGGAATTTTATCTCTTGACTTGAAAGCTTTTGTTGCTCTGATGAGACTTTCATGACTAGTACTTGCGTTCAAAGAATTATATTTTAAACCTCTTTATAATAACGTAAAACAAATTATGATTATTATTATTTCTATTATTTATATTATAATTAGACCTTACTAGTGCCATGATTATAAGTTAACAAGGCCACGATCAAGGCAGGGAAGAACGGATGGAGGTGTGGGGGGAGGGGGGGTTAAAATTCCCTTCTATACCCCCGAAAGTTGAAAAACATAATTTAGTACTGCCTTATTTGCGGTATAAACAAAACCATTAGATTCAAGTATATAGGAATTATAATGTTTAAGTACATTTCAAAAAATTGTTTGAAATGGTGTTGATTATTCAGGTGACAAAGCTGGATAGAAAATGACAAAATATTTACAAAGGAAATAGGAAGTGTCTTAGAGATTAGGAAGAAGCAAAACCTTTCAACTTGAAACTATTTGAATGGTAGTTCCGAGAACACGTCGCAAATTATCCAGCAAAGAAAGAAGAGTGAGAAGGTGGGATATGATAAAGGGAAGGGGTAAAGCTGTGATCCTCTGAACAAGTGGGCGTGTTCAAGTTCCTCCACGAAAGCTGATTTAATTCCCTTTACGATCAAGGTCACTTAATTCTATATCAACATCTAAAGTCCTAGATTGATTAATTTATAATTCAAAATAATAATCACTTTGGGATGAGCTGTTAAACGTAAACATCTGACATATTTACCCATCTTAACCTATTCGGTAGTCCAGGTGAATATTCTGGGCTGTTCCAGTCTGGTGGACAACGTGGAACAACAGACGTCAAGTCCAGTCCTTGACCTATTTTATTTGGTGCAGTAGACATCCTTTACTAGCAGACTTCGCAAGTACTTGAACTGTTTTATGTTTTACAACTCCTAATATTCAATTTGGATGTTCGGTGGCTCTTTATGTTTTTAAATTGCCATCACTTTTGACATCTGAATGATAATCTCCAAACTAGATCTTCTTCCTTTCTCTCCCAGCTGGTCCATCAATTCCTGCAACTCTTCTTTATTTTTGACCAGCAATGCTAAAACATATGTGTATTTTATTGTGTTGATGACGCATCCACCTTTCCTGAAATTGTCACGTCCCTCTAAGGCTTCCCTGAGCAGCCACTAGCCATACAAGTTGAACAGACTGAGTGACAAACAGCATCCCTGTTCACTCCTCTTCCTATCTCTACGCTGTTGGTATCTACATAATTCAAACGTCACCTTCACTCACTGTCCTAGGTAAAGGTTTGCATTCAGACTTCTGTGCATCCAGTTAACGCCAATATGCTTGAGAATTTCCATCAGTTTCTTCTACTTCCCTATATCGAACGCCTTTTGCCAGTCTATGAAACCACTGCTGACTTCTTCCTTTACTTCCAGCACGCTCTCTGAAATTATTCTCAGCATCCCAATGGCATCTCTGGTTCCTTTTCCTTTCCTGAATACAAATTGTTCTTCTTCCATCACACTTTTATTTTCTGTTCCAGTCGCCTGTTGAGTATTCTTTCCACTATCTTCCTCGCATGAGAAACGAGTCTGATGGGCCTGTGCTAAATGGATATATTGGCTTCTTCTTATATAGAAACACCACGGGTAAGTCTAGAAAACTATTGAGCTATTTTCCCTTTTCTTAAGTCCTATTTATAAGTTTGTCGGAGCCATTAATCCGTTTATTTCCAGTTTCTTCTTAAGGTCAGCTGGTGTGTCCTCATTTTCAGCCATTTTTCATATTCTCATATATTTTATAGTTCTCTCCCCTTCAAGAATCATAATGTGTAGTTTAATGAATATAATTTATAGAATTTAATAAGAGCCAAGATCAAGGTGTAGATTTAGAGGACTTCATAAAATATACGTTTATTTGCATTTTGTTTTCAAAATAACTCAAATATTTCTTAATCACATACTTAGAGTTTGATTCTCCTCACATGATGACTCCATCGTTTCTTGAATATCTGTCAAGGGTGTCCTGAAATTTAACGACGGATATTTCTCTTCAATTAAAAAGTTACTCATCTAATACCGCTAAGATCATAACAGATATGCAACACCTGTTAATATCACTATTTGAATAAAATTAAGCTCTATGTCTCTACTGAATAAATATTTGATTTAATTAGGACAAAAAAGTATTTACTATAAAAATTGTAAAAACCCAGCCACTAATCACTTCCCCTACAATCCCAACTAAATGAGTTAAGATTTTTTCGAAATAATAGTTTTGTCTTAGTTCATTAACATGCTCAAGTCCGTGTCATCAGGCACGTTTACAAGGGCATTAGGCTCCATATTGTTTGGTTGGCCGGGGACGAAAGGTCTGCGTTTGGATCTTGGCTGGATGAGGTGAAGGGTTCTTTTATCAATGGTCTTCTCCTAGCTTAACCCCATTAAAATAAGAATCCACTTCTATTTATTTAAACCTTATTCATCCTTAAATTATTAGTGTAAATATGCAGATAGCCTGAATTGGTATTAAGACGTGGTGTACGAATATACTCAACGGTATTAAAACGTAAAAACAAATATACCATTTGTTTGAAAAATGTATATAATTACAGAGATAAATTAACTGACCCACTATAAGAACTGTTCCACTGTTTCTTTCTCATGGCAGACAGGGAATCATTTCCTTGTAGAACTGAGATGGACTCCAGATATTCGGAAAGCAAACATTATTAATTAAGAAACGGTTTCATTTTAATAATAAGACTCGGATCAAAATGTAAGCAAATGTTCCTATAGAATATAAATCTTTACATTTATATTTTTATACATTAAAAAAAAGTTTAATGGAAAAGAGTACTACTACTAGCTAATTTTAGATTATATTTAACGTGAAACGTCACACTTCTGTGAAAGAAAATATTTAGAAACATAGCTGTAGCTATCCTAAAACTAATAATATAATTTTTTAGATTGAATTGAAAGAGGGAGTTTTATTATAATTGAGGATTGTTTTAGAGATGCTGTTGCCTTTAAACTACCATAGCCTACAATAAACACTGCAGTGTTAAGATATTCCCCTTAAATTAAATATTTTTGTTCAGTCCTAATATAAGGTTTACCATGGACCAAATTTGTACCCTTGGTTTCTATTACGAAACAGATATTTGAACAATACTAATCTCTTATCTTATAAATGTACATATTAGAAAGCCAGCAGAGAATTAACTTACACTTTAATTAAATTTCGACCATCGTCTTTGGCTCGCTTCCTCCACATTCAGCTTGTGATCAACTTAATTATCCTAATAGGCTGTAGAAAGGTTTCGTAAAGTCTGCAGTTTCACGGTCAGGGGGAGAAGGGAGGATGCATGTTATTGTAGAACACGGTGGGGATTAGGTTAGTTTCTGAACTTTGCCCACTGCGACCTCCTTGCCGAACTCCAACTAACACCCCTTCTAGTTTTCAACCCCCACCAACTCCACCCCCCGTTTACTGGCCATGAATTATATCGGGACTTCCTACTCTCTGGGGGAAATTAAGTTGTAACTCATATTTAAGAGGGCAACCGTGTGGCCATCTTCGTGACCGTTAGCAGTAGAGAATGGGTGTGCGTTATCTGCTCGGGATCAGGACATCTGATTAATATTGGTTCCAACCCTATTCTACATATTTTTTGTAAAGTAAACATAGCTCAGAAATTATTAATAGGTGGGTTGAATAAACGACCATAGTTTTTTTCAAAATAGACCATTAACACTTTTTTAATCTCTAGAAAATATTACTTGGTGGGTTTTGTGTTTTAAGTAACCATGTAAACAATTGTTCCAAACCCGTATTAATTCTTTTCTCAAAAAAGATATAATGTAACTTAGATTGGATGTGTATTTTATTGTGAACAATTAAAGATTAAGAATGAGTAATTTTCATGGTCGTATTCATATTTTTATTTGTAATAGCAGTAACAAATAATTTCTATGGAGTTTTAAGACAATCGTGTTAAAATGAATCTTGATTTTGTGACTTAAATATTAACACTGCTGTTTAGAAAAAATAAGCAAAGTTAATTATTCTTAATAATCCTGATGTATAAACAATTATAAAGTATTGTAAAGTCAAAATCAATAGAATTTTTAAATTGGTTATAATACAGTATTAAAATGTTATATATATTCAGTGTAAAATGTTTTTATAAAATTCTTTATAATTTATATTACTGAAATGTTTGGTTTTAAATAAAAATAACTTTGACTTACAAGTATGTATAACGATTATATTTTCAATTGTATTAGTGAAAAATATCACTGTTGTCCGAAGCTTTGATGAAACGAGCAATATATGTTCGCTATGAAAAACGAAGCAATAGTGCACCCAGAAATAGATTTTGATATTAGGGAAGATTTATGTATTAAATTAAGTGTTATAGATGTTCTTTTATAAAAAAAAATTTAGGGACACTTTTAATGTGCTTTGAAAATTAACTCATAGAACTGATTTTAAAATTAGTTGATAGAATTGTTTAATTTCTAAGCATTTATTTTAAAATAATCTCTTGGGGGCTCTCAAAATATGTCGACCTCCCCTAAAAAGCAAATTGAAACTACAACTGACATTGCAATTACATAAGTTAAATAAGTCAAATGAAATATAATTACTTGAACTGGTAGTGATTCTGGTATTTCTAAATATTATTGTTTTCACAAGGCCTTAGTTACCCGTGAGAACTTAATCAAACATCAATTCATTAATTTGAATAGGGACAAAGAATACAGATATAGGGAGAAAGTATGCCCTAGTCTTTTTTTATAAAGAGGGGTAAAATCCTTCCTAATTGCTCAGACCTAGATTTGAACCCCACCATCCCGATCACGAGAGGGACTAGTTAGTCCATGCTACCACCAATAATGAAAAAGCTGTTCGTAAAATATTTTAAAATGAGAGTTTGCGTAAGAGACAGCATCTTTAATGAACATCAAACCTCTTGTTCTCTATCAGTTCTTGCAATACAAACCCAAACATTAATGTTCTACCTATGATCTGAATCAATATCTCAAAGAAGTTTTTATCCCTGGTCTAAATTAAAATAATTTCGTCCACTATATAGATGCAACGGAATCTTTCAAACATAAGATGGAACCATTTTAAGATACGGTTTGTGGGGTACAGCCAAATAATTGTAAAACTAAATAGTTAGATTTAATAAGGCTTTAACTTTGTAATATTGATAAGCAGATATACATTGTTCGAATAAAATTTCATAAAATCTACCTCATTTATTATATAATGCTAAACATTCGAGCTTTCTAATTAATATAACTAGCTCATTCTAATTAAACTGACCTAATACCGACATAAAGAATGTAGCCTAAACACAAAATAATGAATAAATAATAAAATAAAGCTTGAAGTCGTAAGTAATTTTTTGTCAATTTTTCATGAATGAAGCAAACTTGTATTATTTTTTGATGTTAATAATGATAATGTATGATGATATATATTAATAATAATACATAACTTAAAGTCTTTGTCTATACCATGTTTTAAAATTTACATTATTTAATCAAATCTAATTTACTATAAAATATCTACAAATTTTGAAAATAGTTTGTTTTATGAAACTTTAGTGTCACGCTACTTGTTATAGCTTTTTAAATATTTAATTTGTTTAGTTATACTTCCCACAATTCAGCTTTTCTTGCATAATTTATAAAAATCTGTTATACATTTGATGGGTACAGGATAAAACGGGTGAAAATCTCATTTGAACTCAGATAAAGTATTGCTCGAATACATAAACAATCGTGAGACCTTTACGGTCGAAAAAGGAATATCCACTAAATTTAATTCCAATTTTTTTAACGTGCTTGTTAGGGTATTCATGTTTGGGAATTAAAAAATATATTACCCAACTATTTAAAAAAATAGCAACTGGATTAGTTTATAGAATATTTTGGTTTTGAATAAAGAGGAACCTTGTATTGAATCTATATAATATTATGTTTAAAGGATCATATTTAAAGTAATACTCAATTTAATTGTTAATAACAAATGTAAATAGTAGTATTTATATCTAACTAGTTTTTCGTTTTACAAAATAGAAAACCAAATATTCGTTGTAATATGTGATTGATTTTTCTCGTATATGATACAACAAAATTTCAAATAATTTGATATAGACAAATCGAAATTTCATGAGACATGTTTTTTTAAGGCTATTACTTAGAGCCAAAGTGGGTATCACCACATATTTAACGTTCATAATGGAATTAATATTATACATCGAAAATAAAAGCAAACAATATTTTCCTCACCAGGTTAACAACTTGAGCTTTTATTTGCAAATTATGGTCAGTTTTAGGAAATATAATTTTCAAACAAATACTGAAGTAAAATAAATATTTTGGAACCAGCTATTCTATAGTTATTTGACCAAAGGCGAATGTTTAAAAATACATAATAGAAAGAGTAATAATAAGAAGAAGCAATGTCTAAAATAACTAAATTAAGCATCATCACCATTTACTTGGTTTGTTTGGTTTTTACAAACTTTAGACATAATCATTTATATCTTTAGGATTATATTACTTAAATAAGAGTTGATTTCTTAGAATTTTTAAATATTCATAAAATAATTTATCCAGCGATTTGTATATGTAAATATATATTTTTAATCTATTAAATGCAATTATCTCATTTTGCATAAATTGGGTTTTTCAATAATAATGATTATTATTGTGTTATTGTGTTTGAAAAGTATTTTGATTTTTTAAATTATGTTCTTTTTTGTATCAGAAACCTATTTCGTTAATTTAGATAGATTATTTAGAATTCCTTGAAAATATAGAAATACCTTTAGCTATTACCAAAACAAATAAGTAGAACTTTACTTTAGATAAGTAATAGCTTTAATTTTGAAGAAAAATATATAATTTCTTAAAAACTATTCTTATGAATATAAATAACGTTATTTAGATTAATGTTTTAATACAAAAATCTCCTATAAATGTTATACTGTTGGATTCAATTTAATAGTAGGTTATTTTAGTTACATGCTTTTGAAATATTGGAATTAAAAAAGCTTATATAACCATAATAATGTGATATATGAAATAATATATTTTTATATAAATTTATATTAGAGAAACTGAATATAAAAAAAGTGTATATAATATACATCCTGTTTAACTATGCTCAGGAAGGTAGGAGGACTTTGAACAACGTTTAAATGCAATTTAGACATATTTTCCCCAAGAAAGGTTTCTCATTCTCACGTTTCCTGGAATATCCATTAAAAATATCACTCCTTCCATTCTTACTTTCTCGCAACCCTTAATAAAAATCAAACAATAGATTTTGATAGATGTAGAAGTTATATGATATCTTGAACCCATTAAATTTGTTTTTGCGATGCCATCTGTCTGTTATTGAGACTATAGACGAAACTATTTTACCGATTTGACTGTCGCTTGGTATTTAGGCTGTTCGCAATATTTCCCCAAAGGTGTGCTTGTAAATAGTTATCCAGCCCTATAATAAATGGGCGTTTACTTAAGGGATAAAATACAAAAATAATTGATTTTATAAAAATCTGATTTGAAGATTTTGATTTAAACTCATCTCTAAGCAATGTTTAACATTACAAACAAAACTACGCATCTCAATTTTTCATTATTTTGAGGGTATCTATTTTAAAATTCCACTTTTGGTCATATATTTGCCAATATTTTAAATACTATATAGCTTACCAATGGAAAGTTGTAACACTCTTAAATATACGATATGTAAAACCTTAATTCAAAAAATATTTTGGAGTTATGGTCAAATATATTATTGTTAATCGAATACAAATACAACACGACAAATATGTGTTTCTTTAATATTGTTTATTGTTTCATGTATGTTATTTGGTGAAGTTTAATGTTATTTAAATTCAATTGTATTTCTATAACAATGTATATTATTTCATTTCACTTATCTGACAAGCTTTAAGAATAAATCAGATAAAGTAACGGTAAAGTATCTGTGGCGCTTCTTCCCATTTATTTCTAATGGGGGCTTTAAAATATATAAAAACTAAACCTGAACTTTGTGAGTAAAAACAATACTCTTTTTATTTCTCGTGATGCACGAGATAGTACGAAAAGTTCCAAACAAAGAAGAATACAAACATAATTGCAAACATGTTGGACAAGAACACTCACAGCAGATTCTTTTTTTTTTTTTTTACGCTTCCCTAGATCCCCCCATGATACGCTCTCTGTCCGACATATAACAGTAGGTGTGTTTGTTGTTTTAAGTTTTTCCCTTCACCAGACTCTCAAGTTGTTTGTTCAGTTGCAGCAACTGTTGAACACAAAACATGCAAACTGCTCGTTAGTAGAAAACACACACACGATGTTTCAACCTCCCTTCCCCACGCGTTGTCCCTGTCTTTTGTACAGGGCCGTCGTTAGAGAATCTATCTTGAACACTTGTCCAGTTTACACACTTATTAGAATCTCACATATGTATGGACATAAGTTGACATGACATAGGAGACTCACTCGTGGTTAAGATCGTTTTGCTATTCCTGAGGTTCAATATAAAGTTATGTTCGTGGTTACTAAAGTAAGATGGGTTAAATTCTTGATATTCCAAGTCATGTTATCTCCAGCCATCACTATTGATAGAAATTAACAATATATACAAAATAACCCAAGTAATACCGTACCAATGCTGTCACAAAGAAATGTGTTTGGCATTTCTAAGCTGTTCTTCCAAACAAAATCATATTACTTTAATTTTTTGACCCGCACCCGCCTGGGCTAGTATTTTTTATACTATGTTGGTTTGGCGAAAATTTAGATAAGATGCAATAGCAATAGTGGAGATTAGTAAACAGCTTCTTACTATATCTGGCAATAGTTAAAACCCCGATCTTTACGATACCGACAAACCGGACAAAATAAATTGGGTTTTTTTATGAACAATGTCTTACAACCCAATTTAAGCCATCCACATGACCACACAAATGGTATAGTAACGAATAAGGTCGAACTTAAAGTAAATGTACCATCATTCGTTCAGAAGGAAACCGTTTGTGATAAAATCACTAAACTGGAATTCAGATCCTAAATCCTCATCATCACTAACGTACAATCTATTGTGACAGACAATCCCCGGACCATTTGACCTTCTAATCAGGTCAGAAGAAGATAAGCCTCTTAGTTCCCACGCCCACACATGTGGGTCTAAGTGAGTGTACATATAATGGTTTGATAACATATATCGTATTCTGATCCAGGTTAAATAATATCACGTAAAATAATTACAATCTTAACCTGAACTAGTCTAATTGCTATAATAAGAACATTTTAAAAGTGTTTATTATACACATATATAGGCCTATTAAAATCCTTTGTTAAAAATAAAGTTGGTATATGCATCTAGTAGTTGTCAAAAGTTGATTCTGAAGAACACACGACCTGGCATATGAATACATAAGAATAGATCTGGTAGCAGTTTGAGCTATTATAAAATATTTTTACTATTTCTGTCCGACTAGAGATTCTTGAATAGAAGACGGTGTAAGAGTTTAAACGGCTTCTTTAAGCAAACTAGTTGTCAATGTCATTTTCTTAAATTAACTTAAACTACAAAGAGTCGGATAACCTTCCCTACTTGGATTTAGTCAGACGTAGGCCCACTAGACAATTAATTGGTTGCAATTTGGAATTGAATAGTTTTTTATATCAAAATAACATTCAAACATATTTTTCTTTTCATTCAACACAAAATAGTTCTAGATTCCTCATTATCAAAATTTTGATTAACTTCGAGTAACAATTTACACGTTTGCTTCTACACTAAATTAACTAATAATTAATATAAATAGTAGTCATTTTTTGTGATTAGTGATTTACAACTCTTTATGACCATCCGATCATGTATATCTATAGCGTAGAGAAGAGTAAGGTTTCATTTACACATAATGTACCCACAATTGTATGAAACGAGAAGAGGAACCAGTTATGGCAGTAAATCCTAATACACCTAACCGGGATTCAAACCCCTTACTGACACTCACCATAAAGCCAGATAAAATAAGACTGACGCTGAAGACCACGTGCCCAGTATTATGCGATTTGAACAGTAATATTATACATTTCTTATTGAATAGTTTTTTGGACATACGCCATTTACCCACAGTGCCCTTGAATTCTTAGCTTAGCCCAGAGTAAATACCTGCAAAAGAGAAGGATAAGACTGAAGACTAAATAATTATTGCGGTAATAAACTTTCTCCTTTTAATTGATGCCTGTTTATATTTTTTCTTGACTTCTTTTTTCTTTTACAAAGACAAATTTCGTTATGGTCTTGTGTTAAATTATTGTTTTATAATGAGTTGGCTGTGCATAGCTTTAACTCTCCCCTAATATTTTTATAAGAACTCAGGGAGTGTTGTAATATGGAGGAGAAAGAAATATGTAGCCCAATGTTATATCTTCTTATTTGGTTCTCGGTTATTTCCTCAAGATCCATATTTCATTCCTCCCTGGCGACTTGATTATAACACGTGAAGAGCTATATCTCTGTCAGAAAGAATTTCTTACCTGGCTTCAGAAACAACTCGCAATCAAGTTAGGTTTCGTGGAAAACACGGCTGTTGGGTATAACTTCTCTTTTGCATTATTTGACTGAAAGCAAAACCAGCAAATCTGGTACAGTCCTAGACGAAAGCAGTGTGTTTATCGATTATATTACAGAAAAATGAAAGCCACTACAACCTTTGTTCAGTGGTTGTACTACATGCGTCATGGGTATATGAAGAATTTAATTTTTGGGGTTCTGGGGGTGTTTCAAAATCGTAAGCTTATGATGTGAACCCTAATATATAAGAACGTTAATATTTTAAACAGTAGCAATGTAACCTTATGTGTGTAATAAGAGAGGGAAGGGAAAGTAACAAAAACGTTTTTAGAGACTTTCTACCCTCATCTTCCTCAGTTAATGTTAAAAATATTGGAAGCTCACAGAAGCTATTTAGAGTTTACCGCGTTTAGAGAATTTTTGAAAAATATATAATTTTAATAGCTATTATAATAGTGGTCCTCCCAAAAATATTTGAAATTTAGATACTTCCAGAGGCTATTTGGATTAGTCCTCCTTTTGTAAATTTTTAAAATTGGATGTCTTTGAAAGCTATTTTAAAAAGTACTTACAAGATTGGTTTTTTTAATTTGAAATGCCCGAGAAGCTATTTAGAATATTCCTCGCTTTATTTTTTTTACGAAAATTACATGTCTCAAGATGCTATATTAAGTGGTTTTACACCGGAAACATTTTGAAAGTGGATGCCCTTAGAAGCTATTTGAAATGGTTTTAGTCTGGCATTTTTTTAAAAACTAGATTCAATTGGAGGTTATTGAAAGGGGGATTTCCCTCAACACTGTCTTTTAAATATAATTCTTTTAGAAGCTAATTGGAATGGTCCTCTCTTGTACTTAAATAAAATATTATATATATGCGCATAGAATGTATTTGGAATGGCCGCCTATAGGTCTATTATTTAAAAATCCCTCTTAAAGCCATTTAAGGTGATATTCACCTGGATTATTTTTGAATTAATTGTCTCTAGAATATACTTTGAAAATTAATGCTTCTATGAGTTATTTGAAGTTTAGTATAAGGACATATTTGAGCTTCAACTTAAACATTTTGGAAAATTTTAACAGGGGGTTGAATCCCATTAACCCCCCTCCCTACGTAAATGAATCTGTTTAGGGGAGTTGCGTCCTAATCTTGAAATCATGTACGAGCTGCAGCCCGGCTTTTTGTAAGTCACGTATGAATTGTGGTCCACTCACTTGAGAAAGAGTTATGAATGGCGTCCACCTAATTAGCAGTGTGCTTTCTACCATGCTGTCTTAAATTTAAGAACGAATCTCTCATTGTCTCATTTCAACATCCCTCGTAATACCCAAACTTCCTCAGCTAGTGCCGTTTATGATTTTGACGAAAATTTGAAAATGGCTAGGCTAGGCTAGGTTAGGTTAGGTTAGGTTCTGTTTGCCAGGTTAGGCCAACAGCTCGGGCTGCATTTAGTAAGTGGCTATAAAAAATTTGGAGCCGCAATTAACTGTCTCTTTAGACAACTCACCTGCAGCCAAATGAGTGGCGTACCCAGTAAAATAGTTCAAGGCTAAATGGATAGGGGATAAATAATGTAGTTTCTAATAATTATGATTTTTTTTTAATTTTTGAGATATTTAAATGTGTGTTATTTAATACCTTTTTATTATTAACTCGTAAGGCTGGTATTTAAAATTAACATATGCATTCGACACTTTTTCTGTGTTTTATATCAAGTCTTTACTTAGTAATATTTAATATTTTACTTAAACTATTTGCGATTTTAGGGGAGATACCAAATGCTCTGCTTGAACTCCTTGGGCGTATCCTTGATTCGGTGTCTTAAAATTCTAATTTGTCATTTTTCAAAGATAATTTAAGAAAAGCAAGAGCTTAAAGTTTACTTTTGGAATGAATGAATTTGACAGGAAATTTTGAGATTACATTGCAAAAACTCTCAATTAAGCTATCATCTTCCTTAATATGATTTACCATTCTCTCTCCAATCTGTAGAGTCCCTCAGTCATCAGCGAGTCACCAATACTCTCTTATAAGCTACCAGTATTAAACTCACCAACAAATAACAGTGTGCGATGGGTTTTGTTTCTAGTGTAGTAGTAGAAAGACATAAAACAAGAGAGAGGGATGTATCTCTTCCCCATTCTATTTATTTCAAAGAATTATGTTTTTGGATGAAACGCGAAATTTTACAAAATAGGTAAATAAAAGTGTCGTTTAGTAAAATGGTTTGTTAATGTGTCGGTTAATTTAATAGTAGATTTTGTAAAATACTTTATAATAAAAAATCAAATATTTGTTTTACAAAATATAATCCAGAAGATATGGTTAAGCATCTATTTAATCAAATTCATGTGGTGTTAGTTTATGTATCCAAAGATTTTCTAAAACATATTATTATTATTATTATTAGCACCGCGGCTTACTACCCGTTCGGGTTATACGCACTTACGCTAATGTGTAATGGTAGGATGATTGTGAGATGAAATGAAGGACCTACAGTTTAACGTGGAATCCGAACCACGGTGGAGGCCTGGCATTCCTCACATTCACAAGATATCTTGTCAGAGGTGAAGGAAGGGTTTGGTAATCAGGTAAATCTTTGCCGGGACCGGGGATTGAACCCCGGCCGCCAGCATAGAAGTCTGACACCTTACCCCTAGACCGCCAGGTCACCCTAAAACATATCGATAAGATACACTGCTGAAATTTCGCACACTGAGAGAGTAGTAAATACCCAAATCATTCTTTAAATGACATTTTGGTAGGGGGTGGCACAGGAGGGTATTTATCACACACCTATTACGTTACTAGAGTTGTATTTATTTATTTTTCTATGGGACATACGATTTTTATGAGAAAAATCCAAAACTTTAGCAAAATAAGTCCCGATAAACTGACAAAAAAAACTTAAATCGAAATTCTAAATTGCATCTGTAAATGATAGATTTAACCCCTAGTACGACTTATGTTAAATCATATCCCCTGAGTCAAATGTATCTAAATATAATTCAGGAGATACGTGCAAGGCAAGCATCTAAGAATTATCAATACATAAAAGTTTTATGAAATTATTATAGTTCTTAAAGAGTATTTAGATGCCAACATGATCGAGGGTATATTTATATTTAATGTTTCCATTAATTCTTTTTTAATAATTCGTGGAAATAAAATAGTTGTTATAATTAAGATCCAACAATTCCGTTTTGACAGAACACGCTTTCTCCTCACAAAATTTATTTATTCACCAAATCAGCCTGAGCGGACAGTTTCAATTATTTTTAAAACAATTTGATTCTTTAAAAAACCAGGAAATGTATATAAAATATAATTTTTAAATAATTAATATACATATGAGTAGCATAGAGTAAAATCATACAAGAGGTTTATTTAATGAGAATACAAATCTTTGAATTATTGAAATTATTATTTTTTAATTTTGGAAGTATTTTATTTCACTATAGCGTGGAATGTAATATTTAAACTAAATTTAATAAATAATATCATATTATATCATACTTTGCCTTTCTAAAATCCAACTAAAATAAAATTGTTTTTACTTAAACTAAATGTGAAAATATAATAATTTGAAGAAAGTTGCAGTACGATCAAAAATCTTAAAGTAATTAGTTTTATTTAAGATAAATAGTATAGTATACTAACAAACAAAATATATTCACATTAATGTGATATGTAATCGAATATGGTCAAGTCATGTGTATAATTATGTATGTAAAATGTTTCCATTTTTGATGTAGATTGTTAATCTTTGTTTCAATTGGAATTTTTAAATTATATTAATTAAACATTGCAGTATATGTTGGCAATGTATATATTAGTTTTTTATGTGTAGTTTATAAATATTTAATATATATATATATATATTGAAAAATAATATTCTGTTAATTGATACATGGCCAATGAATGGCGATCTAAAATTATTATGATAATATTTTAGCTCTACTGCTTGGAGCCTACTGGTTATATTTTTTATAATAGATTTTTATTGTTCATAAATAAAGTTAGATATTTTAAATTATGATGATTAATAACATTTTATTGTTTTAAAAATATTAATCGTATATTAACTTTCTTTTGACCATATTTTAAAATGGTTTCCTAACGAACCATACTAAAAAAATTTATAATATTAATTGTGAAATAACATACATAAGCTTAAACTAACCCTTAAGGTAACCATACTATAATAGTTAGGCTTTAAATTAATGGTCAAATATGGTAAATTTGAATTTATTTTTAACAAATAAAATACATTCTAATGTAATTAAAATATTTAATTTGTTAGAAATAAAGTTAGTGTAAAAAGTTTTCATTTATTATAAACGGTTCATTTTACGATTTAAGTAGTGATATAGTTTTAATGACATTTTGGTTGTTTGTTCGTGCACGTATTCCAGATCAATTTAATTTGTTTCTGAAAATCTATCTTATTATTATTTGATTATCTATTTGAATATCTATGTTTTATATTAATTTAAATAAATATGTATTGTAGATAAATAAATTAAGATTATTGATCAAAAAAAGGTATTTAATTTTAGGGCTGTAAGCTCTAAGCAAAGCTATCTCCAAATAAATTGATTTAATACTAATTGTGATTTCAATTATATAATATTATTCATTCTTTTAATTTGTGAAAATTCTAAACTAATGCAAAGTCTAATTTTTTATATAAATGCTACCTTATAAAAAGTTATTTAGCATGGTTGGAGAAAACATCTATTTTGAAACCCTCCTTCTATCAGTCAAAGCTTGGTCGTCACCTTGATGAAAAAACTCCATTCACTTGAAAACCTCTAGCGTAGCGCAACGGACAAGAGGAAAGCTAAAGTTAATTAATTAGTAAAGTTGATGTTTCATTTACTTGATAAAATTAACCACCACAGGTTTATTTCTTAAGCCTCTATATCCTTATCATTCATTAGATCTTTCTTCATATATATATACTTTTTATTTTGCCCACTTGAGAGATGTTCTTAGTTTCTGAAAGGAATTAGTAGAGTTGATGAAGACAAGAGATCTCTTGAAAGGACTCGAATGAAAAGGGTTACATCGAGTTGTCAACATACTTTCTCTTTCCTACTATACTGTGTTACTATTTTGAATTAAAGAAACTCATACATTCTTAACACCTTTCATCTTTACTTGAATTATTTATCACAAAAAATTAAATCCGAAGTCAAACAAGCATGTAATTTTTCTAAAGCATATTTTAAAAACTTATATGTTTAAACTACGCTTTAAAAAAAACTATAGACAGTGAGATTTTTATATCAAGTACACCTTTATTATATCATTTAAGCCTACTATTTTATAATTTATAAAACATTAACTCATTTTATGGGAATTGTGTTTTATATATTCAGAAAAATATATATTATATTGCTGTTTATAAAATTAAACGTTTACGCAAATAGGTAATAAGGAATGACGTACCAAGCATTTTCACTCTTGTTTGCCGATGGCGGTGAGGTTGGTTTATGAGTGGCATAAGGACCACTGAGGACTTATTTAATAGTTTCCCACCTATCCTCAACGCAAATACGGACATAAATTCACTAAATTCTACTTCCTACATAATTATCTCCTGAGTATAAATGTAGGGGTAGTCCAGATCGGTAAAAAGACGTATTGTGGAAAGAATTAAAAAGTTATAAGCGATTGCTTATTGTTGGCTTAATCCAAGTGGTATGAATAGAAATGGTAATTCTAGTAGAAGTGCACCCCAATTAACCTATATGTATGATGATAAAACCTCATTAATAAATCACATATGGAATACCATCTTTAGTGAAACATGTTGGTATTTGAAGCTGGACCACATCGTCAACGGCTTACTTGTGCAATTTAAGTCTAAGGTATTTCGAGACAGTGGCTTACCACCTGTTCAGGCTATACCCATATGTACTAACTACGCTAATGAGTTAGATATTAATAGGGTTAAATTTAGAGGAAGTGTACCTACATTTGCTTTAAGGTATAGGCCAGTGACTTGATGGTCTAGGGGTAAGGTGTCAGACTTCTGTGCTGGCGGCCGGGGTTCAATCCTCGGTCCCGGCACAGATTTATCTGATTACCAAACCCTTCCTTCACCTCTGACAAGAAATCTTGTGAATGTGGGGAATGCCAGGCCTCCACCGTGGTTCGGATTCCACGTTAAACTGTAGGTCCTCCATTTCATCTCACAATCACCCTACCATTACACATTATCGTAAGTGTGTATAACCCGAACGGATAGTAAGACGCGGTGCTAATAATAATAATAATAATAATTATTATTATTATTATTATTATTATAAAATTATTTAAGGTATAGTGGAAAACCATTTTGAAACTATCCTCAGTACCCCCGGCCGGGATTCAAGCCCCGATCTCTCTGTCATCAGCAGTTGAGTCTAGTTTGAGATTGATGCCTTAGTCCATGTTACAGCTGAAGCAGGTCATATAATATATTAAAAACCCAAAGGCTTGGAACTTTTTAATAAGAGTTAGAATACTGGCTTTAAGGTGCGGCAGAAGGGATCGCGAGTAATTTCACAGTTTTTATAGCTTCTTTTTTTTGCCAAAATAAATTAAACATTTCTCCAGTAGCAACATAGAGTTTAGTTTTCTGCACATGCTAATATCAACAGATCTTGAATATCTATCAAGGGTGTTCTGGAATTTAGTCAAAACAATTCTTTTTATTTAAAAAGTTTTGACAAAATTCCAGGATACCTTTGAAAAATATTCAAGATTTGTTGATATTAACACGTGCATAAAACTAAACTCTTTGTTGCTACTGGAGAAATACTAAATTTATTTTTACCAAATTTTTTTAATCTATAAATATTGTAAAAATACTTTCACTTCCTTCAGCTGCACCTTAAGTAAAAGGCTTAAAAATTTACTGTAAAATGTGTAGATAGTTACAATCAGGCACAAATATGTATTAATAGAGCTAACAAATTATATCTTGTAATTCGTTAAACTATTGTTAAAGACAAGCTAGAGAATCTAAACTAGATAGTGAAGGAGCATTTTTAGCACCGTGATTATTAGATCTCCTTACTTAAACTGATTAGCAAATCAAACTTGAAGCTCGTAATAAGGATAATCTACCCGGTAGGATCTCACAAACTAACCAAAACACTGTTCCTATACCCGAGACGTTGATCGCTTAGTGGTCCATGGCATGCCCTAATCCTGTCCCTGTACAGCGTAATATAGCACATAGATCTAAACAATATGTTAGTGGTTTGCATGATTTTGAAAAAAAAACTAAGCCAAGCCATAGACTGTAAACCGTAATGGATGTAAAAAATTGTTATTATTTTTATTATTATAATTATTATTGTTATTATTATTATTATTATTGGTGGTTCTGTCTTTCAACATGTCATATAGTGCAATACATAATTTACTATTGGATGGGTTTTTTTCGTATTCTGAAACTTTAACTTCTTTCTTTATTTGTGTTTGTCAATCAGTTGAATTCTTGATCATCCTGCTCCCTTTTTTACTTCCAACCTCACTTCTATAATATTTTTGAATACACAATTTCTTCTCCCAATAAAACTTAGCCTTTCTTTGTACAAACACGTTCATAAGGGTTCGATTTTGATTGAATCTTCTTAAAACTTATTCAGTAGTCATCCAAAATATTTATTTAATCCTTTCTATTCTACTAAAGCATAACTTTACAAATATTTATTTTCTTCTTTCTTTAGGATCTATGTTTAAGTTGAATACAAAAATATACTAATTATTAATCTTTCATTTATATTTTGACAAATGTGATTAACACGTTATCAACAGTTCGTACAAAATCACGGCTTGACATGTTGACATGATTCAATTTAGTCTTGTTCTTCCCGATCTGGGAAAATAAGAGCTTGAGTTCGAGACTCGGACTAGGAATAAGTTTAAAATCGTCACAATTACTTTCGAAACTTGAATATCTGAAAGTATATTTATTTGCGTTTATCACCATTTTATTGTTAATATATGTGAGACCATTCATTTTTTTTACCAGTGTGAACATTAATTAATTTTTATATGCGAAATTTAATAAAGATTTCATTCAATTAATAACCTGTAATTTTCTTATTTTTACACTTCTATTCACCCTTAATATAACCAAGTTTAGAAAATCAATGTAAAAAACACATTAACATTCATGCCCGTGTCATGTGACAAGACTTGCTGCTGCAAAATTTTAAGATTTGAATGAATGTATTCCCGGTGAATAATTCCTTTTCCCTTTCCTCCCTCTGCCCACCCTCCTCCCCAAGCTTACTAACCGATTGTTTCGGCGGGGATATGACAAGCAGCGCTCTAATCACACTCAGCTCACGATATAATCATGTCAAAGTCATGAAAAATCTCCAAAACCCTTCATTTTATGTAGATTTTATCGAGGAATTGTTTTCCCCAATGAAGCACCTAATACAAAACCCTCCTCCGTTTATAATAAAGCTTTCGTCAAGAATGAAATTACGGAGGTTTGATTAAGAAGTTTAAATAGCACCAGAGCGAGGAAGGAATCTTTGGGCCGTTCGAGACACCTCATCAGCAATGACGAGGCGTTCGACGATTATGAGCCCATTTTTAGAGAGGGTTGGAAGGCTGAGACCGAGGTGGTTAAGTGTTTCTGAAAACCTCACCAGACGCTAAAAATACGAGGAAATAAGGGGTCTTGGGTAAAGGGGGTGAGGGTAGAAGTGGGGGTAGGAAGTAAGAAACAGAAAAAAGAGAAAAAATCCCCAAAAGGAGTGTTTTACCTTCTCTTCGGCTCGGATGATGCCATTAGCAAGCATGCCTTGAGTTTGAGTCTCATCCTACGGCTGGTTTGAAAGCCTCTAGTAATTCTCCCGCGAGCTTGGATTGAATTCCGTCTAACATCTCCCCCACTCTCCCCTCAATCCCCCACCAGACTCTCTTTCGACGCTCTTCTGCCCGGTAAATTTGTATTCCGTCGGGCGGTATCACTCGATGCCGGGCCCCGTCCCCCCTCCTACTCCTCACCCCTTCCTGTCGCCTCTCATTACAGGATTACCCGTTTAAAATTCTCACGGCACTGCGTAACTAAGTTGACGAGGAGGGATTCAGAACAAGTTCAATTCCGAAAACTAACTTCTCCCCTCACCCCTTTTTTCCCTATACCAACGGAGTTGGAGACAAATTTAAAATAAACCCTTAAAAAAAAGATTCGTTGATGATTGAGAAATAAATACGGCTAAAGTTTATTTTTAATCTAGATAGTAAAATATTTGTTTGGAATTTATCTTGATTTAGGTTATATTTAACTAATTTTAAATATTATGCTCATAATATTTACATAATTTTAAATACTATGCTCATAAACTTTAATTAAATATGATTGATAATGATGTTTATTTAAACCATCCAACTCAACATTAGCAATTTTTATGAGCTATTATGTAAACACTTTACCTTATATTCAGTTCCATGCTAATTAAAATGATTAGCTTGGACCAAATATTATGTGTTATATTCGTCACAACATTTTACTTTAATAAAATATCAGTTTTTTAAAGGGGTTGAACTAGGCAAAAGGGAAATAGTAAAGTGAAACCTTCACTACCCCCTTCCACTAAGGGACTCATATAATTTGCATGGTAAAATACGTTTAAAGTAGAAATAAAATACATGCCAGTGTTTAATGTATAGACTAAATTATAAGATCAGGCTTGTGATTTGTAATCAAAAGGCATAACTAAACATGCATTTAAAGTGCCCCTAAAATTTCCAGTTGGTAAAACTTGCCAAAATAATCCCATCAATACAGTGTATATTTTTCAAAGTAGATTTTTGTGTGCCCCAATGATTTGGTGAGTATGAGGTTACGTTTCTTATGTATATACGGGGGTTCCAGGAAAGATACGAGCTACTGAGAACATTATATCACGCCAGTATTGAATCGAACAATTTAGTATAGTTGAAATTGTACTATTATCAGCATAAAGCCCTGCTAAGTTGAAGATGGCTGCTTTATCTGATAACTTCTGATCTTAATTTCAATAATTATTCAAAATGTAACTTATGATTTTAGCACATCCGCCACATACTCTGCCTTAAAATAAGAGGGCCAAATGACCCTGGGCACGGGTGGATTCCTGGATGGCTCAGTGATTAGAGCATTGGCATACTAAGCCAAGGATCCCAGGCTCGAATCCCGTGTCCGGGTGTTATTTTTCAATCTAGAGAATATTATCTTGTGTCATATCCTCTTCTGCAGACGTGTCAAGCTCATTTGGTTGTAAGGGCCCCTTTGAACATTGAAAGTAATGAGAGGGTATCATTTCAGAAAGTTCAATTACCGTCAACATCTTAAATAAAAAATCTCTTTTTTAAAATACTTATTATAATATATATAAAAAAGAGAATTATATAAAACGTTAAGACTTATCGTATATTTAGCACCAAAAAATTGAAACTTTATATTTATATCAAGTGTGTGAGTGGCTTTAGATCTATTGTTGAAGTCATGTTCAAAATAGATGACAAATCGTAACGGTAAATGTGATCTCTCGGGTGTTAGTTCCTTTTAATGAGTGAAAACACACTTGTGTGCTGATAAATTTTGCACATATTTGGTGGGAAAATTCAACCCTTTTTGGGAATAGATCTTTGGTGAGTAATGAGTAGAATTTGCTATATAAGCCTCACCTACTAGATCTCACTAAATAAGGACCAATTTCTAAATTTAATAATGTCAAATGTTTTATTCTTACAACGTTAATAAAAATACGAATTGTGTCATATTGTGTGCTGGTTCAGAAAAATGTTGGCGGGGTGCACATAATAATGACTCGAGCCACATTCGGCCCACGAAAAGCAAGTTTGACATATCTGCTTTATTATGTTAAATTGTACAGTATATGATCCACTGGTTATTTATTATCTACACCTGGTGGTATTTTTTTTTAAAGACACAAATAAAAATCAACTAACCTAAACAGATCTGGGTTCTATAGTAAATAAATAATCTTGATAGTTTAAAAGAAAATTATCTGATAGGAAAGAAATGTTAACATTGTTTTTTTTCTCGCTAATAATTCCAACCATTGTGAGATTAGTTACAATTACTACCCTAATTTATTACCGAGTAGCCCTTACCACATACAAGGACGGGAATATTTCATTAAGGGCTGTTAGTAGTGGTCAGGTGGTGGGGTGTGTTGGTTGAAGAGAGGGGTGAAAGAGAAGAAGGGCTGTTACAATATCCCTCCTAACGCCCTACAGAAGGCTATAAGTGTGTAAATTAAAGGCACACGTGCATTCGTTATAATTAAATGCTCGTAAGCCGGACCTACTTTATTTCCCGTGAACTATTGGTTTTGGATCTCCTGAATGGTCGTAAAAGCCAAGGGTAAGATTCGAGCGCTACTTTAGGGTCTGTGTTTTCATTTTAACAGGGGCGATCTCTGAATTTCACGAAACATTGTCACAAATAACGCTAACGGTTGTAATTATGTCGGAATATCCGAAGTTTGTATTAATTTAATAATTTTTTAAATAACTTATTTATAATTGACTATAAAAGCATTAAGATAGCTAGTATTTTTCTGATATACCAAGCCAAGCATCAAAGTCAAAATTTATATAATTAAAGTTTTGAGCGTGAGATTTTGTGTATGTGTTTGTAGACATATTTTTATAAATCATTAGTCAAAGTATAAATCTAAATCTCCTAATTTTTTGCATTAGGTTATCCCACTCGATCCACATATATTATAAAATATGCAAACTAAAAATAATATTTGATTAAATTTGTTTGTTTGTATGTTATACGTCTTTGATGTCATTTCGGGACATCCTCATAAACGTACTGGTAAAATAAAGATTAGTCATTGCACCATCATTTACATCAATGCGTAATGAAAGATTATTTAGGAAATACCACATAAGAAAACACGAATGGGTTTCGTAGACCAATATTTCCACCATCTGTAAGCCATTATATATTGATAACTATGCATTGTCGGGGGCTCCATTTTCAGAGGAGGAGGTGTAAAATCATTAGGTGCCACCTACTTATGAAGGTACTGTACAAAATTGAATGTTATCACCGCATCTCACTACCTGTTCAGGTTTATACTTATATATGATACATACATTAATGGGGTAGGGATTAGGAATAAGGCAGTTTAGAGGTAATAAAACTACATTTTCAAGGAAGGAGATTTGTAAAACATTTAGGAAAAACCACCCTCAGTAGACTCAATCGGAATTCGACCCCCAATCTTCACTTCTCTATCTGGCCAGTCTGAAACGAAAGTGAGGCTATACTGAAGTAGGTAGGTGTGAAATTGTTGTCAATAATGTATAGGTTTTTAGTGTTTATCTAAGTTTATCTATGGATTTTACCCCAGAATTATCTTTAATATTTGGTGTATCTAGAAGCTATTTATAGTACGTTATCATATAATTAGATACATTTGATAGAATATGAAATATAAAGATTTTGTTAAAAAGTGCACAATATACTCCCACAAATGTAAAAAAAATTGTTACGGAGTTCACAAAATCGTCTATTTCACATTCTATAAATAGTATCTAGTTCCATAAAAACGTATTTTAAATAGCTTCTAGCTACACCAAATGTTCAAGATATTTCTAGGGGGAATCCTTCAAACAAACCTTTCCTCTATACATATGTGTGTGTGTGTGTGTATGTGTGTGTGTAAAACAGTTTGTATTTTAAATTTGAGGACGTAAATTATAAAAGTTGGATGTATACATATATTAATCTGTCTTAATAAATTAAAATGTTGGTTGGGTACAGATGACATGTATACGTAAATTAGTGTGTCTGTGAGTACAAATGTTATCATGTACCCATCAATCGAGATATGTGTGGGTACAATGCACACATGTACCCGATGATTTCTGCGTCAATGCTGGTCTGAACACCCTTTCCCTCCTAAAACTCTCCTGCTCAGTATTCTACAGTCCCTAGTCATTATATTTCCGTTCATTTGGTAATGGGTGGGTCCTGTTGAAGAAAGTTGGCGCCAGAAGGAGCAGTAGTCGAGTCCCTGGAGGGCAGTTGTAAGAAGGTGTGGAGAGATCTCAGTCAGCCCAGGGGAACGATTCGTGAACGTATGGATGCTGTCACGTGGGGGCCACTAGACCATGGTGGTCTCCGGCAGACTGCTCCTCTCAGACCCACTGACACCTGGAATATACATCCACTATAACACAGTGCACAGTTCTTGCCAGATAATAATACACTTCAGTTTATCAACGAATCCAGAAAATTGTGAGAATAACTTTGTTTAGAAATCGTCACGTGAGGATGAAAGAATTATACTTAACAGTTTTGTTAAAAACAGATTTTTAGAGCTAGAATTGGTCATTCAGGTTTGATGGAAGGCAGCTCGATCTATGGACAGTATTTTTGTAGTTTTTGTTTTAACTTGTCTTTAAAAATAAATATATCATTTAAGTATACATATTTAGTTTAATTTAATACAAATAGTAATAAAAAACAGTTTTTTAACATGTGTCATTAGTATAATGACATTTAATAATAAACTATTTAAATTAAATTAAATCCTATATCTAAATTCCGCTAAGCCCACGACAAGTATTCAAGAACTGATGCAATTACCATGTGTAGAAAATCAAACTAAACATTTTTAAGAGAGCGATATTTTATTTTGGACTAAAATGTGTTTTTTTATAAAAACTAAAAAATTTATGAACGTGACTCACGTTCCCTTCTATCGCACCTAAATATCCTCCAAATCGTAATCTAAAGGACATCGTCTTTAGACCTGTAGAGGATGTTGTGGTCCCCTTGAGGAATATATCAAAATTCAACTAGATTTGGAATAACTTCCTCTATTGTTTTCCATGAAAGAGGTAAAAAATAAGCATTCGGAAATTTAAGAATAATATTTTTCAAAATTTTCATTGAATTCTTAGGTAGGTACGGTACATTAAAGCCATACAAAGCTTGATATAGTAATTAAATGTAAAGTTAAATACAGGAGTTCGGAAACTCAACACCCCAACTGCACATATAATTTGTTTGAACCAAAAGGAGTAATATAAAATCCCTGTACACTCACATCCGGAAAACAATGCTAATATCATTCAAATGTTTTCAAAGTTTTGGCGTATAGCGCCGGGAGAGCAAAGATGTTCAAGCATGCGTGTACAGCAAGTTGCATAGGAGTTAGGTGCGTGGCACTGCACATGTACTAATGGCAAGCATTTTATGTGAAGTAGGACCGTTTATGATGACCCTCATAGCATATTTCATATTCTATATGCACTGGTGTGCTGTTTACTATTAAATGTGGTATTTTATGCTGCCGTGCTGCTGCAGTGACGTACGCCTAGCTAATATGCAACCTGTTGTACACGCATGCTTGCACAGCTTTGCTGTCCAGGCAATGTACGCCGAAACTTAAACAATTTAATGATATTAGCATAGTTTTCCGGTTGTAAGTGTATAGGAATTGTGTACTATTTTTGGTTCAAACACAATATATGTGTAGTTTGTTCGTCGAATTTTCGACAAATCTGTATATGCATGTACGGTAAAAAAAAATTATATAATAATAAAAAGGATTTAAATGCACATAAACTTATTATTTCCTAGTTTGAATTATAGGCCTAATTTAAATTTCCTCATTATTTTGTTATTTACAATATATATATCCTATGCTATGATAGAATTCTTACATAACACTCACATATAGATATTACGGTAGTAAGATATCCTACTCTAAGCTATTCCTGTATTAAGTAAGTATATATATATATTCACTTCCAAACAAAGAAAACAATGACTGTTGTGATTTTGGCTATCTATCTCATACCTGATAATACTTATGAAGTTATACAGGACAAAACCTTTTAGAAGCATCCAATCCCAAATGATTAGTTAAAATATGATCACATCAATTTCAAAAAATATTTCTCGTAAATTACATGGCTTAGACTTTTAAAAGGATACAAAAGTGACAATGAAATGTCTAAATTGAATACATTAAGTGTCAGGTCACTGATTATATTTATTATTAATAGCACCGCGTCTTACTACCACTGATTATAAATATTGAATAAAATAGTTTACAATTAATTGCAGGTTAAGCACAAAATTTAGAATTATGTGGCAAATGAAAAGGTGGGAACCTTCTTCAAATGATGATGTGATGTCACATCATGATAATAAATATTATGTAGCCTCACTACTGAAAGTTATGCAAATAAAACTAAACCACAGTATAGTCATACTATATAAACAATAATAGATCTTTATTAATGGTTAAGATAAATTTTACCTGCGTATTTAAATTTAGAATCTTATTTTATTATGTAATATTTAAAATTAAAATACACAGTTAGCACCACACAATCGTACACAGCTTTCCATTATTTTAATATATTTTGGAACAATATTTAAACAAATATTTTCATCAGTTAACTGCCCTTTAATTAAATTTGGCCTAAAAACAATTATTTTATTTTATTACAAATGCAAACACACACCTCAGATACCCTTTGTAAAAAAGTTATAGAGCCATTTCCCAACAATACTATCGTTATCATGTTTTTAGATTCATATATCCCTTCATCTTTATCAAGACTTTCCAATGCTCTATCTCTTGGTCTTATTCAAGATGTAAACCCTTATTGTCTTCCTCCTACCAAGTTTTTAACCCTTGCTGTCTTCCTCCAACTGTACTACAATGTTAACCATTACTATCGTCATCCCCCTGTAACAGGATGTTAGCCAATTCTGTCTTCATTCGCCAGGACCGAAATGTTAAATCTTTGTCTACCTCCACTCCGACCAAAAAGTTTATTTCTCCTGATTACCAAGACCTTGCGTAGTATTGACGTCACAACGAAGCAACATGGTAATGAAGTTAACAAGAGATACTGCCACAGTGCCTGAGGGGAACAGTGGGGTTCCCTCAGTAAATGAGAAGCCTAGTTCCCCCTATTAACCATCACCATCAAACCAGAGCGGTATCGGGTGGCCCCCTGGGACCACCTAGCAATTACATCGTCACGTCCTGTTGTGATGGATGTCAACAATTCGTATCGGGAATCGATCAAATAATAGAAAATATAGGTTGCCATGCGCACTAGCATCCAGTATATGGTCAAGACCTCTTCAGCCGTGTCAACATAAAAAGATGTGTCATTCTTCAGCATCATCATTTCACGTTCTTCTATTTTTAGTCAGAATTTAATTTAACAACAGCAACTATAATAATAGTATCGTGGCACCAGTGGTCACGTGGGCTCAGTCGTAAAGTTCATTTGATCTGGTTGTTCTATTATGGAGAAGTCATATCCTGAATCCAAGCTGGGTAGGGTGAAGTTATTTTTCCAAAATGGATAGTTTAATATTCTCCCTCCAACAATAGGGGTCAGTTCTTCTAGATTATAGCTTCACCTTTCCACCACATTGGTATAAATATGCAGATATATTTGGCAATGTACATTTAAAGTAACCTAATTTGGTTTTAGCGGTGACTTAACACCCATTCGGTTTGTACGCACACAAATTACGTCAGCGTTAGATAGTCTTGGAAGATGCTATTTTATAGGAAACAGATAAGTACCTGGTGGGATCCGGCGGAAAGGTTTTAGTTAATGATTGTAATTAATTAAAATATATAATCTAAATTTTAAAATAATGGCTGCATAGTGCACATGTTCTTACCTCCACGTACGGTAGAGAGACAATGCTCATGACAGACATGACATGACATGACGAACAAACACATTCTTTGGGGTGGCTCTTATACCTGTTTGACAAACTAAAATCATATACCATAGTGAATATTTTTTTTACATAAGCTTTGGAAATTTTGGAATCCTTCATCTAACCAACCTCCACTTAGATATGTAGAATATTTAGCTTTATTGGATCATTTGGCTAGATCCCACCATTGTCGTGGAATTTTTAAATTTTCTATGTCCTCTAGAACCGCACTGTGGTTTTGGTGTGATTGAGCAACAAACAAACAAATAAGCAGGGAGAAAACAATCTTTTTATAGTTAATAGGATAAAAGTAAAAAAAAATATTACCTAGATTCACATCCGTTAGCTTCCCTGAGTAATCATAAAAAATTTAATATGCTCTTGGTCCACCATTTTAAATCTGTCTGTACCAGCAATCACATAGTTTAATACAGCAGGTTCACAATATGTGTAGTAACAAAAATTAAGGTTTCCTAAGGAACACTGGCTAAAAATACAAAATTTCCAATTCTTTTTTTTTATTCTTTAGACATACGAATAGGTAGAGATCATTCACAATAGGACTGGGGGTAGTTGACAGCATAAGATGTAGAGAGGATTTAATTAGAGGGGGGGTTATATGTGTGTAAGAGACCTGCTATGGAGAGTTGTTATATAGGTGTGTAAGAGATCTGCTATGGAGAGTTGTTATATAGGTGTGTAAGAGACCCGCTATGGAGAGTTGTTATATAGGTGTGTAAGAGACATGCTATGTAGAGTTGTTATATAGGTGTGTAAGATACCTGCTATGGAGAGTTGTTCTATAGGTGTGTAAGAGACCTGCTATAGAGAGTTGTTCTATGTTTGTAAGAGACCTGCTATGGAGAGTTGTTCTATAGGTGTGTAAGAGACCTGCTATGGAGAGTTGTTCTATAGGTGTGTAA